>CM022472.1:28446670-28477568 GCA_011952105.1 Coreoperca whiteheadi | reverse complement strand
CCCCCCCCCCCCCCCCCCCCTCCCCAACTCTGACCCTGCCCAGCTCAGGTAAGCCCTAGTGAGCGGAGATAGAAAATATTCTGGTCTGCTCGGCCGTGGGTCCACAGAGCGAGAGTCAGTCCAGACCTGGTCAGATGTGGCTACCAGTTGATACGCAGCTCATACTTTGAGAGCATCTTGACTCAGGCATTTGCAGAGATACGTGTGCGTTTGGTGCTGTGAGCCTAACTCGTATTGACAATAACTACAAGGAAGACGTGCCCAGTGCAAAGGAGTGTATTCGTCATCGGTTCACGCACGGACTCTGACCCCTCCGCTCTCACCTGAGTTCTCCTCCACCTCCCTCTCATCGGTGCACACCCCCTGACCGTGCATCAGCGAGTGCAGTGGCCTCTCCACGCCACGCGGCGGGTAGCAGCGGAGGCCCGTGCCACATCGGGGCGAGTAGACGCCGCAGTGAGCCCCTTTAGGCAGGGCGCAGGTGGGGCAGCAGCCGCAGCCGGGCTCCCGCACCGTCTCCTCGCAACCCTCAGGCAGATGGCAGCTGGCCAGCCTCTCCTCGGAGCACACTGGGCAGCGGATGGCCTGGTCCGATAAGCACAGCGCCACCAGCGACAGGGTGCCGAACGCCCAAAGGCCCCAGCAGGAGGGAGCTACTGCCACGCCACCTCCACGCACCATGGCAGCCCCGGCACCTGCACGCAATCCTTTTGCCCTCGTGTATGGTCCCCTTTGCTTCCCCTCTCCTCTCCTGAGTGTTTTGCGGCTTTTGATCACTTTCTACTTCAAAAGCAGATTTTACACCAACAAGGGCGGTTTGAGAGGAAAGCTTTGTCCAGGATGGTCTTTGATATTTTCAGCTGGTTAGTGTTTCAATTGCAGGGACACAATGCCTCTGCTGTATTGCCTCTCCGTTCCTCTGCTTCAATTTCACAGCGCAGAAATTGGAGCCTGCCCGTGATCTGCTCGGCTGGCGATTGTAGTGGTGATGAGAACTAGTTTTTTGTGGTGTTGGAATGACCAGTTGCAGGAAGGATATCCACCGGTGTTTAGGTGAGTCTTGCCCTCTCTTGAAGTTTGAGTCCAGCGGCTCACCCGCCCTCTAATGAAGCACCGAAAAATCTGGTCTGCAAGTTTCCAAATGTAAAAGCGGGTCATCGAAAGACAGTGTTTTAAGTAACAGCTGCAGCTTCCTCCTCTTGCTGGTGTGCAGTGCAAAGGACTCGCTCCTGAGAATGGTTAAACACAGTGGCTCTCCTTGGACTTTATACTGGTCCATGGACACGCCTCTTTCTACAGTGAGAGAGGAGCTGAAAGGCACAGCGGAGAAAAGCCAGGCTAAAGCTCTCTCCCTCTGTCTCCCTCTGTCTCTCTCTCGCTCTCTCTCTCCTACTCAGGCACACAAGCTTATATACACTCTCCCTCACTTGTGCTCTCTCAGTCTCTGAGTGCACAGAGGGAAAAAAAACAGCTGAATCGCCCTCTCACTTGTTCACGCACAGAAAACACTTAGTTTCCCCCTCCCCACCCTCCTACTTTTATTCTTTTCCCTTATTATTCTTGTTTCATGTGACATGCGGTATATATTGATTTTGCATTGATGAAACGTTTTGGATCCATACCTAACAAAACATACAGGAGTAGGCGTACACGGCAGTGCTGTTCCACTTGAATCCAGCCCAAATGCCCAACGCACACAGACATGCCTATGCATCCGGCGTCCAAACATTGTTCAACCAACAAAACAACCCCGTGCCTGCTCCCCTCAACAGGGTCTCAGGGTGTGTTTGCATACGTGTGCATCCAGTGGTCAGTCCGGTCTGTGCTATAGCCCCCCCCCCACACACACACACACACAACTCATTATGTTGGCCCCCAGATCTCTCTTTCTCTTTTTCTCTGTCTTGCTACTAACTAGAGTGGGCAGCTATAAAAGACAAATGGACACTCTAACCCCCCCCCCCCCCCCAGTGTTGCACTCCCCCCACCAGTCCTAACAAAACCTCCCACCAGCAGGGTCGCAGGATATTTTTTAACAACGCTGCGGGCTGGGATGGCTGATTATACATGTGTGCGTTTCTGATCATGAAAGAGTCTGTAAATCAACGCGTTGCTTTGTTCTTGCTTGCTCATGTGTGCAGATATGCCCTACATCCGGCCTTTAAGGGTCTGAATCATGGCTTTGATTGGTCGATGTTTCTTTTTCTTTTTTCCCGTGTGCCTTTGCCTCCAATTTGCCATGGAAACCCAGCATGTATTGTAATGCCTTTGTGAGTGTGCTTTTCTTTCGGCTTTCTTCTTCCGCCTGGTAGCTGGTTGCCATTAGGTGGGCCAGGGGCTGCAAGCAAGCCTGTACGCAGGGCCGTGCACCGCTCAGGTGAGCGCTACACTGTGTGTTGGTGTGTTAGTCACACGCCAGCCAGCTTCCTCATCCCTCCCTGCATGGGAAATGGTCAGGAATTAGTCACGGTATCAATGGCCTTGCTGTGATTCAGCTACATCTGGTCAGTCTTAAGTAAATAGCTTTAATGAGATGACTGACTGTAATAAAAATGTAGTAAGGCAGTTAGTAGTAGCAGTTAGTGGTGCTGCTCACAAGAGGCCCAGCAGCGTCATTATGTGTCAGTTATGAGGTGTGTGTGTGTGTGTGTGTGTGTGTGTGTGTGTATGTGTGTGTGTGTGTGTGTGTGTGTGTTTTGGGGGGGTGCCATGCAGGTTGGTTACTCAGAGGTTAGATAACTTAATGTGTTCAAATAGCTACAGTCCAAGTGCTTAGAGGGGTTTTTAAATTTTGCACAGACTTATTGTATTGACTGGGGAGAGCACAGTTGGACTGAAAGGTAGCTTTCTAGTTTGGCCACAAGATGGAGTAACAGCTCCTTAAATGGGAACAAGTCAGTGTGGACGCCTGGACTGATGTCGAACCCATAATCAGTTCTTTGTTTCCCCTCATAAACGTAAAGTGTTATAGATTCTACATGTTTAGGGTCAGAAAAGGAATGTGTATGCATCGATCGTGAAACGGGTGAGGGGTAATCTGAACTGGTGTTGCTACCCTGCTGTACGCGCACGCTTTGGTCTTTGTTGCTCCACCTTGTTCAGAATAAGTTCCTGTTCCTTTAAGGGATCTCTCCAAGTGACGTTGCGTATATTCCATATTCAGAGAAAGTCCAGTGGCGGAGTGTGGAATCTCCTACTGCGAGAGCGCTTCTCCTCCGGGTGCTGAGTAAAAAGCAGGTAAGATCGTTTTCTTTATTAACTCAAACCTCCTGTAATCTTCCAACAAAAAAATCAAACTCCAAACGTACCTTGGAATTAACTGTAACGTGTAGACATGCGCCTCTCCATTTCATTTTGACCATGTGAGAAAGTTTGTTATTGCTGTATTTTCCTCACTGAATGTATAGTTAGAGCTCTCCAAATGATGTGAACTTCCCTAAGTAACTATACAGTTTTGGGGGGGGGGGTTTCATTACAGTTTTAATTTGAAAGGTATTCATACTTTGGGAATTTTTATTTGTTCAATGAAAACTGATACGGGGCTTCAAAAGCAGCTTTTTAAAAGTGCACGGCTGGATATTTTATTCCTGATTCACATTAAAACCATGGCTACAAGTGTTGGAGCCTCACTGGCTGTTGCCGTGGAAAGTGCCTTTACACTTGCTCCTATGCACAGACCCGGCAGGAAGTACATGTGCAGTGAACATCATCTCTTTCTCATAAGGCTAAATGTAGTGACAGGGTCGAGCAATCAACCGTGGGCTTTTACCCCCACTTTGGTTTTTTTTTAAACTTCTTTTTATGCTGCCCAACCAACAGGAACAGTGAGGTGCAAGTGTTGCTTCTATTTCTTGCTTTGCTTTGTAGAAATAGTAAGGGAGGCTTTTTAAAAGTGTGAAGGACATCAAGAAAGTTGTATTAGTGTCAATACCGCAAGCTAAAAGTCACATCGTCAATGTAGGCAAACAAAGCCGCCGTTTGTATAGTTAAAGAGGTGCTCTCTCGCGTTGTTGTTCCCCAAACACACAGACCTAGTTCTGAAAGTGCCATGAGAAGGAATCAGGCTTGACCTGGTTAGACTTACTCGCATTCCAAACTGTCTCTCATGAACTGAATCTTACGATTCCTCTCCACAGAACATCGTTTCACCATGAACACAGACAAACATCCGGAATTTGCCACCCCAGAGGGCAACGGGACGGGTGAGTGTCTGATTCCTTGCCTTTTAGCGTGAAAGCCTACGTGATCAGGCTGCACACATTTCCCCACAGCTGCCACCGTCCTGCCTCCCGCGCTGCCCCGAGCGCGCACGACTGTACAGCATTGAAAGCCGAAGGTGTATATGTGGAGGGGTTTTGCGCAGGCTGCAGCTGAAAGCAGACCATAAGCTGTCTGCGTCCCCGCAACAGCGAGCTTCTGCACGTTTGTTGCTCACGAAGGGGGTTTGGTGTTCCGTTATTCTAAACAGAGAACCACAGTTTAGTGCTTCAAAGCTCTTTTAATGAAACACAAGGTGTTTACACATGCACAACGTGTCACCTTTTTCAGACGTTTGCAGCGATGTTGCAAATGTGAAGCCACAGGAGGAGGAAGAAGAGAGGGAGGATAACTCATTCAGTGAGAATGGATTGCAGGGTGCTGGAGGTGTGACGGATCCACGTATGTGCACGCACGCACACACACACACACACACACACACACACACACACACACACAGACGACAGCTTTTCATCACACTTTGCAATTTTGCCATCAAGCTCACACCTTCTAGCGTCGTACAGTGACTTTTTTTCCCTCTTTTTGTTGTCCACCGACATTACAAACAGTGGGAAAAACGTGGGCAGGACGTTGCTACAGGCCCTGAAATGTAACCGAGCGAAACGCTGCTGATGTCAAGTCTAGCCAAGGAACTAAAATAGCTTATTTTCTTCTTTTTTTTTTTTTTAGCATGGCTACTTTAATGGTTTCATGTGTAACTGCAGGTAGAATTTTCTCAAATGGACAAGGGCCTGAAGTGTCAACAGGAAGAAGGCATCATGAAGGTCTTTGGTGCTCTGGTTATCCTGGAATAGAGTCAAAGGGTCTTTTTGTGTGTGCGTGTGCGTGTGCGTGTGTGTGTGTGTGTGTGTGTCTCCTGCAGTGGTGGTCATCGCGATGTGTTATTCAGTGCAAAGTTATTACCAAATAAGTCTCACAATTGGATTTGATCTGCGTTTCAACACTGTGTGGCAGGAGGTAGAGCAGTAACATGAGTGCCAGATCGGCCCCCAGTCTGGTTTTGTTCCTCACTGCAGTGTCACGCGTTGTATAATAAAACGTACATCTGAATTATATATAATGTGATTTGGTAACATTATAAGCATTTCCGCACGTAAGCCCACCTCAGGGTACCCTCACACTGAGCAGGAACACTTTGCACATTTCTAAACTGTGGCCACCTTGTTTCGCAGCATGGTACTTTGAGTGTGGAAATGTTTTTACTCAGCCTTGTGGCCTCGGGCCCTCATTTGTCACTTAAAAAAAAAAAAAAAAAGAAAAAGAAAGAACATGGTGTTACAGACAGCACTCCTATTTATTTATGACTGCCACCCATCTGCCCAACTGGGTGCATTTCCTAAAAGCCCTACTCAGCGTCTGCTGCGCAGCCTGCGGTTCACTGTTCTGAGACCCTGGACTCTATATCAGGCCTCTCGGAGCTCTGCATGTGCAAAGTTTCCATAGCACCTCTGAGCGCTTTCCACAATGCACGGCGCTGCTCTTCAGCTCATCACCAGTCACCGCCAAGACCACAGTGTGGTTTCTGGATGGAACTGACTACGCTGGGGGTTGGTTGACACTTATCAAGGGGCTAGGAAAGAGGTCCTGCAAACCAGGCCTCGGGACCCTGCGTGTCAACAGTTGCGGTGTCGAGACTTTTGCGTGCAGTCGATCCCGTATGGTGCGGAAGCTTGACCTGCAGTAGGAAAAAGGACTTTGTGGTCAAAATGGTGAAGATAAACCAACAGGAAAAACTTGCATGTCGCAGAAATGACCTAGAATTAGTGCTCTGATGGCTGGTGGAGGGAAATTAGCGAGGGCCCTTGGTGCAGATTAGCGCTGGCTTTGGGGCAGTTTTCAGCGCCCGTGACACAGGCGGTAAACAATCAGTCTGAAATCTCTCTTTAAAAGCAGATGAGGAATTGATGTTGTCTGTGTGAGACGCCTGCTGCGTCTCTCTCCTGCCCTGGTTCTAGTTTCTGTGTTTTCGGAGGAAATGCCTTCCCCCTTATCTCGAGCACACATCTTCTGACTCTCTTTGTGACAATATAGGTCGGCCCAAATTAAGCTAGCCCCGCTTTGGAGATGTGCTAGTACTAATATCAAACTATCAACTATAAATACAAATGTAGAAGTGAAGTTGTGACTGCGTTTCACATTCTGGCTGAAGTGGACTCT
Organism: Coreoperca whiteheadi; assembly: GCA_011952105.1. Lineage (NCBI taxonomy): Eukaryota > Metazoa > Chordata > Actinopteri > Centrarchiformes > Sinipercidae > Coreoperca > Coreoperca whiteheadi. The sequence continues at coordinate 28,471,133 of CM022472.1, read as the reverse complement.
CATCAAGCTTATTTAGCGCCTTATGTGGACGTCAGAACAAACATCTAAACTGTTATATATGTAGTGTACGTCACTCCATATGTCTTGGGTCTGTAAACATGTGCTTTTTAGCACAAGTTTCAGTCACTTCAGGCGCATTTCCCATCACTCCACACATATTCTGTGCTTCTCCCTTGCTTCCTCCTTGCTCAGGTGCGATAAAGACAGAGGCAGAGGAGATGGAAGACAACGAGCACTTCCCCAAGGCTGAAGAAGAGAGCGAGCTTGTGCCAAAAGAGGAAGCAGAGGGGGCCAGCGAGGACGGGATGGAGGAAGGATTTGATGAGGAGAGGACAGAGGAGGACGATGATGAGGAGAGGGACGGGGAGGGCGACGAAGCGGGAGATCCCCTGAGCGAGCCACAGGACCTGTCACTGGTGGACTACTCCCGTTACGACAGCGCGGCCCTGGCGGATAGCCACGCGGCGGCGGCAGCGGCGGCTGGTACGGAAGGGCCCTACGTGTCTGGAGCCGTGGCCCCCCGCATCCAGGCGACAGGCAAGCTCAACTGTGACATCTGTGGCCTGTCCTGCGTCAGCATCAACGTGCTGCTGGTGCACAAGCGCAGCCACACGGGTGAGCACAGGAACACAGCCCAAACCCCATGACCTCAAACATAAGAGTTGCGCAATCACCCCTCTATTGATAGCACTGGGAGATAGGGCCTTGCATTGACTAGGTCAGGTGTTTGATTGAGTAATTACGATTAAGAACGCAGCGTACATGACGCACATGTCCTAACCAGTTCTACAGCAACAGCAAGAGGTTGTGAAATATCCTCTATTGTTGATCAAATATGAAACACATGCAATAACTTTGTGATTTGATTGCAGTAGCAGATAGGTTAACACATCATAGCACTTCTACAGTCATTATTTTGCCCTGACTTATGCAATTCCTGTAATAACTCACTCAAGCGCTTAGAGCGGCGTGGAAGATAATGCTCACCTCATACACGTGAAGCACACATTTTCTGTCCCGGTCAGCTTATTGCACCTCCACATGTAGGAGTATTTGTCCCTGCGAGGCAATATGATGTTGCTGTTGGCCACATGTGCACACAGCAGACATGCACAGAAAACGAAATGTAGAAAACCTGTCAGAGAATTAAGCTCACGAGCTCTGCGTTTAAATGTCTCTCTCATTCCTTCCATCACTCTCCAGTGGGACTAACAAAGCAGAGTTTAAGAAGTTCAGATGTTGAGGTTACCGTACTCCCTATTATAGCCATGATGCCTTTACACTGCGATATGATTGCATGCCCTTATTGTAAAGGAACCTCCGGCACGGCCGTGTTGAATTCAAGGCGACGAGCCCTGGTTATTGATTTTTGTAGTGAAACGCACATTTTCTTTGCGCTTTGCTGTCGAGTAGTAGTAGCAGAAAAGTTGAATAATCCTGCCTTACAATGGAACTGTGAGGCTGTGTTTTCGACATGGGAAGTGAAGTGCACAATATGCTTGGGCATTTGTGTGGTTTTGAGTCGTGAGAACACTGTTTCTAGGTTTCTGACAATCAAATGTTCATGTGGCCTTGTTCTCTTTTCAAAGATGGTGAGCGACTCGGTGTCATTTTGTTGGTTTTTGTTTCTTGCCGTTCACTGTGAAACGGGGAGCAGGAAAAGCGTGAATGAAGTAAAGTCAGTCACTTTCTACCGCTTGTTCCCGTTAGGGGGCGCGGGTGACTGGAGCCTTTGGGCCTTAGGCGGGGTACACCCTGGACAGTGGCCAACTGAATGAAGTAAAGTGAATCATAAAAAGCTGCTCATTTCCACAACCACAATCCCAACACCGGGGCTATCACAAACTGTGCAACTCGTGACGCCGTGGCGTCAAGGTGTCGTTCAGCAGTAATCTCCAGTGGAACAGATCGCGCCCAGCACAGCGCATCTGTAACGGCGATCATTTGCGCTGGCGTGAAATCAAACAAAATGTTGCGTGATCAATGTCTGTAAAAGCGAATGGCGTGTTGAGATGTGGAATGTGCGGGATTGGTTTTCATGGCGTGCGTTTGGTTGTTTTTTATTTCTTCTCTCGCTCAGGTGAGAGGCCATTCCATTGCACTCAGTGCGGGGCCTCCTTCACCCAGAAGGGAAACCTGCTTCGCCACATCAAACTGCACTCCGGGGAGAAGCCTTTCAAATGCCCCATGTGCAGCTACGCCTGCCGTCGGCGGGACGCCCTGAGCGGGCACCTGCGCACCCATTCTGGTACCAGCCAGCCACACACTCGCTCATTCACTCCCATGTGAAGCCGATATGCACTGATACTGTATGCACCTGTGTACAGTACCATGTTGGTTGGTTTCTCACTCCTTCACGTTGGTTTCTCACTCCTTTTGAATCTGAACACACGAGGGCTGCTGAGCCTGCATGGCTTTTCCAGTAACACCCTGCCATGCACTCTCACACGGTTACACACATCACATATGACATCTTACTCATTTACCTCTGGAAACTTACTCATTCACTTTCAGTTCACGTGTTTTACCTGCAGACACGCTGCACATTCGCTAATATGCACATCATCAGTTTTGTGTGAAACCACTTAAGGAAATAATACCCGCTGTACCATTTCGATGTTGTTGATGTTTCATGTGTTGGTGATTAACTGAAACTCCTGCTCACAGTAGAGAAGCCCTTCAAGTGCAACCACTGCAGTCGCAGCTATAAGCAGCGCAGCTCCCTCGAGGAGCACAGAGAGCGGTGCCATGTGTACATTCAGACCAAAGGTCCCGCTGAGAGAGGTGAGCTTCGTCAACAGCATCTTCGAGACTCCGGCATGCCTTCACAGGACACGCTTCACACATGCACATATGACTGCTCGTGTAATCCGATCACAGCCTGAATAAACACATTTGGACATGTGCAGCAGGTGCACGATTAAAGCTTTTATTGGCAGCAGAACCTGTTGTTATAGCCTCAATAAATTAATGAGCTTATGGCTGTTAGCCCATCATTACACCTAAATAGGTTATGGCTGCTGTGGTGTGGTGGCCCAGCGCTATGAAGACCGCTTCTCTGTAGAGGCAAAGGGGAAGCCAAATATGTAGGGCAAACGTTTCAGCCCAGCCACTCAACACACGCACACACACACACACAAACACACACTCCATGTCTATAGCCCCCCCCCACCACCACCACCAAAAACATGGCTTTACATACTGACAGGACAGTTGCAGGGTTGCAACACACAGACAATGCTTTGCTCCTGTGGTCACCAAATGTCGTAAGTTTATGCCTGATAGTGCCGTAGTGGTGAGGAAGTACATCCTCATCCTGTGGTCTCCTCTCCTGCACCGATGAAGTAAAAAAGCACCAGGAAGTGAGGTCAAAGGAGCCTCTGATCTCAAATTAATATCTCGTTCCTCCCAGTGTGACTCCGCTTCGCGCAGCTGGCGTGTTTTGCGAGATTCTTTTTTTCGCTTCACTCTGACAACCTCAGAAGCTTTGCCAGGTGGACACGGCTTGCAGCTCAGCGCACCCCCTTTGCTCATGACACTGCTCGACCGAGAAGAGGTCTTCATTTCCTTGTCGCACTCACTCTCTCACTCTCCCGCTGTCGAGCAGAGGACGGCCAGACATCCAGGACTCAGATGGGCACCGAGCGTGCTCTGCTGCTCGACAGGCTCGCCAGCAACGTAGCCAAACGGAAGAGCTCGATGCCGCAGAAGTTCACTGGTAAGGGCAGCTGAACTCACAACACAGACACGTAGGCGTTCAGTGGAGGCACTGACCTCAAGCAGATGAAAGAGAGTTGTGTTGTAATTTTAAAGCAGCTTATAGCTGCATTTAAAAGATTATGAATGCCTGCATTTTATTTTGTTTGATTGATACCTTTCTCTACTTAACTGCTGCTAGATATTTTTATATGTTAATGCCCACCTGTTTCAGGACTTCTTTATTGTAAAACTAAAGAGCTTGTGCAGCTATAACATGCTGCTGTCTTTTTCGAAATGTTTACATCATTTGTGCTTTTCGCTGTGCCTTTCTGTTTTACAATACAGAATTCGTGTTTTTCATATTATTTCAAGTTGTCTGTCTAAGCTACTTGTTTGCCTGTCTGTCTGTCTGTCCGTCTGTCTGTCTTTGCTGGCCTCCACCTCTTGCCAAACAGGAATTGAGGGCAGGGCACCTGCCTCATACCTGCACACACCGGAGAGTGGTCTCCACTGTCCTAAATTCTCTCTGAGAATTGTGTCATAGGTGGGTATTGGTGACCATGCATGGCTCAATAAATGGAGACGTGTGGAAATTAGAAGCATGCACTTGAAACCTCTCAGTTTATTTACTCACTTTGTATGTTTAGATAGTTAGCCTGAGTGATGAATGATCAAGAGATATCAGTTTCAGTAAATGGCTGACTTTATGGGCGTACACACACACACACACAAGCCTAGCTAACATTGGGTTGTAGTTTCACAATCAAGCCTCAAGCTGCTCGCAAAACGAGGGTGTATTGGCAAAAAAAACCAAAAAAAAAACCCTCCTACATCTCTCTATCAGGTTGACAAATGAAGTGAGATCTTTCAATATGACAACCACAGGGGGAAAAGAGAAGTAATGTCTGCAACCGCAGAGAGAGAGAGAGAGAGAGAGAGCGAACAGGCGGGAGGCGTGAAACGTGAGCAGGTGCTTCTCTGTCTATTCTTCTGTGGTGCAGCTGCACCAGAGGCCTTCGTCTGCGTCGTTTGCTTCCTCTCAGCCCTCTGTCCTCATGCCTCCTAGCTCAAATGCTTTCTCAGGATGCTCTGATGCTTTAAAGCCTCCTTTGTCCTGTGAACCTGGCATGTTCCAAGTCACTGTGCAGGTTTTCCTTTGTGCTGCCCCCGGGGGTGCGCATTTTTCTCGTTGCCTCGACTCAACACGAAAGTGAGGACCCCTTAGAGTCCTGTAAAGATCTCCATTAGACCGTTTTCCATCTGTAAGCAATAACTGCTCTAACTGCTGCTTGTCGCCTGTGGCTCTTTCCCTGGCCGCGCTGTTGGATGAAGTATTTGAACCCTCCTCCTGCCGAGTCTTGAGTGCTCTTTCCTCTCGTGTTGCTGGTCTAGGCGACAATGGTGTCTGCCTGGACCTGAGTTTTAACAGGGAGCTGGTCCACCGAACTGACATCAAGGACCCTCCGCCAGGCTCCCCAGGGCCTGACGCCCACCATCAGCAACAAGCCATCCTCTCAGGGCCAGACAGCGACCCAGCTCCCTCCCACAGGTCCTACCCCATCCCGTTAGGCCGCAACAACAACAACATCAGCCCCATGGGCCTCACCAACGGTCACAAGATGGGCATGCCACTCCTGGGCCTCCCCCACGCCGCCCAGCCACCCCTCGGCATGGACTCATTCCACACTGACGGCTCGCAGATGTCCCAGCCCCTCATGTACAGCTTGGGGCACCTGCTGGGGGGGCTGAACCACCAGAACGGCATGCCTCACCCACACGCCCAGCCCATCCCCTTGTCGCCGCTGGAGGCCTTACGGGTGGTGCGGGCCGACGGGGAGGCGGGAGCGCTGCCTGGGGCGGTGTACCCCTGTGGGCACTGCAGGGTGATCTTCCTGGACTATGTCATGTTCACCATCCACATGGGGTGCCACGGCTTCCGCGACCCGCTCGAGTGCAACGTCTGCGGCCACCGCAGTCGGGACCGTTACGAGTTCTCTTCCCACATAGCTCGCGGCGAGCACCGCCTAGAACTGAAGTAGCTTTCATTCATGCAGACGTTAATGCTTGCGCACACGCATATGCTCAGACCGATAACACTGTATGAGCACACACACAGATTTACTCATATAAGTAACTGGTAGTATCAGAAATGAAAGCATGAAGTAGCAGCTATCGCTCTCTCTCTGTCTGTCTGTCTTTAGTGTGTGTGAGTGTGTGAGAGAGAGAGAGAGAAAGAGTTTGAGAGAGACGTTATAGGAGTGTGACGGGTGTCAAGAAGTGTTCTTAGTCATACTGTACTCATCTGAAAAGATGGCCTGTAAAGTTTTTATGCGGGAGTAATTCTACTTCCTTTTCATATATACATCTGTACGTGATGATCCCTGCTTTAGCTGCTGTTTATACCATATAGCCATATGCCATGTATACATTCAAATGTTCTAAAAAGTAGCAAAAAATGAATGCACTGTGTATCTACTGCCCCCCCCCCCCCCATCTGTGTAAATGTGTAAAAATAAAAGAGAACCTCTTTTTTTTTTTTCATCACGCAGTAGGCCTGCACCTTGTTGAGAGAAGTTTGGCTTCTCTGAAAAACACTTGCCAGTTCAAGACTGCAGGGGAAAGAAAAGAAGAAGAAAAAAAAAATCCTATTATCTAGAAGGTCACATGTCTCCTTTTAGGCTGTGGTTTTGAGTGCAGTTCACTGCTTCAAAGGACATCACTTCGCTCTGCACCACGTGTTGGTTTCTCACTCCTCAATATTACACTCATTTAGTACTAGTTAGAAATGGCTCACAGTTCTGCAGAGAGCTATATAGGGGTGCGTACAAAGCACAAACAAGTGTATCTAAGAAGGGCAGACGTAATGAGTGTCAGGTCTAGATTATATGTAAATTGCTGTTGGAACACCTAGAGATTTCTCTGAAGGAGCCCGTTGAAAGCTGTTATGTTGAATCAGAGAACAAAGAGGACGAGCCTTGATACCTCAGCAGCGTCTAAAATCTGGGGCGATCTGAAAACGATCGAGTGAGGGGGTTAAATGTCAAATGAAACTTGTGGGATTGCCTCCTAATTTCACCACGGGCTTTAGGCACCACCGGATGCTGCGGAGATGCACGTCAGTGGACCAGAAGCCTCCTCGCGCCAGCATCCCTCTGCCCGGGCAACGGGCGGTGCTGCGCGGCCGCGTGACGCGCGTCCCCTGCGGCGCTGTCGCAGCAGTGCAGAGGGGCCTCAAAGGGGTTTCTGGGACCCCACTGAGGGGGCCTACCAAAAAAAAAAAAAGGGGGTCCCAAACTAAATGCAGAATGAGCTTAGTGTCATTATGATTTCTTTAACGAGAAGAAAGCTCAGGGGAGAGGTTGCGCATGACAACATGATCGTAATCAATAGTTTCACTCTTCCCACTTAACTCTCACCCCACCCACAGCACGGATGGTAATACGCTGTCTGCCAGTAAAGCTCCACATGTGGGAATTTATCTGCGCGAGGGCCAAATGGAGGTAAAGAAAAGAAAAAACACTGAGGTCTTGTGGGAATTTTCGACGTGACAAATATTAGGAACCTCCACCGACAGCCACATCGGGGGAGGTTTTTTTGGTGAACACACAACACAAAATGGGTCCTGACTTGCCGCCAAGTTGTTCTGTCAGTGTACGTGTGAACGTGGATGCGCGTCGCCCACGCGTCAGCGCGGGGACGGGGTGCGGGCGGGTTGGGGGTCACGCGTCGCTGCCTTGCGACCAGAGGGGTGTGAGCTTCATCCAGCTGCCGCCGCGCTATCTGTCCTCTCCATCGGTGCCAGTTCCCTTTTTCTCTCTCTCTCTCACTCTCTCTCGCTCTTTGGGTTTGAAGAGAAGTGACACGCGCGAAGCAAACCGTCAGCACGGCCTCGTGTCCGTGTTTCGGACTTCAGCGCAACCGCGGGCGCTTGTCGTTTCCCAACTTCACGGTGGGGGTTCTGCAGAAGTTCGAGGCCAATATTGAATTCTGGGCCGCCCTGTTGAAGGTCGCGTGGGAGGGTTCCAACAGCTGGAGCGCGCACAAACGGGACTATAGCGTCCAGAAAACCCTGCCTCTGCCCAAACCGTGTGTGTGTGTGCGCGTCTGAAATCCCAGTTCCACCATAACGCCGGCCTGCCAGTCAAGAGTTTACGCAGCCAGGCGAGCCAGGAGTCAGTGTGTGTATGAGACGCTTCTGGTGACATCTGCTGACTGAATTACAGAGTCAGCTTGAGTGAACGGTTGGACAAACTGGAATTTGAATTTCATATCTATATGCCTTTGATTGTGTTGGTTGCAGCTGGAGAGTAGGCCTATAGTCTAGTCTAGTATAATAGTGAAAGAAATAACGTCCAAATGCAGACACCTGCCAGTAGCTCATCATCACAACTTGCACTAAAATGGAATAAATCCGAATCCAGTCAAATGGAATGATAAGGCAGTGACACACAGGTTTGTTGTTCACACTGTGGATGTTTTTCCTTTCAGGTCAGGACATTCGGATGGTGAAATAGCTTGTAATTGTTGCCCCGTTATACTGCTGAAGTCCTGACGATGGCGCTGTTGAAACACGCTTGATCGCGACGCAGCGCGCAGGCCAGCGGTTTTGACTGATAGATCCACATGTTTTACTGATCTAATTATAAAACTGTTCAACAGATGGGCGGCCTTACGGTCCAATAGGCTCACGTTGGGGAGAGATTCCAAAGTGAACGGTGGAGCCTGGAAACGCGCGGTGAAAAGGGGGAGTTCATGTCTAAAAAAAAATAATAAAAAAAGAAACCCCAAAACAAAATAACAACAACTTGCTACCCTTTGCTGTGACTTTTATTCCGATTCAGCGGAGTAGGTCTGGGCATGCGCACTGCATCGGTTCTATGGGGACGGGGAGGACATCACGGAAAAAACGTAGCAGCAGCAGCAGCAGCAGCAGCAGCGGCACCACAAACCCCACGCAGAGATTTCGTCTCTCCGCTCCGCTGCGCTAAAACTGCGCGACGAAAGCGGCCGTCGACTATGCCCGGCGCGGCGTTAAAGTGCGGGACGACCACTTGACAGGCCTGGGCGAGGTCTTAGCGCTCGTCGGGAGGGGAAGTACATAATTTCATATGGGAGAAGCATGCGGGAAATGGTCGGAGGTTGCTGCGTGTGTTCGGACGAGCGAGGCTGGGCTGAGAACCCGCTGGTGTACTGTGATGGACACGGCTGCAGCGTCGCCGTTCACCAAGGTAACATTAGCCGCTGTTAGCGTGTAATTACCGGGCAGCGGTGGCGGCCGAGCCCGGCGGCTGGAGGCAGCCAGAGGTGCTGGCGGGTCGGTAGAATACTGGGTAGGTCTGTCGCTGCCTACGTGCGTGTTTGTGTGCGCTGGTGTGTGTGTGGGAGGGGTAGGTAGGCGTGCTGTTTGTTGTTTCCTCAGCCGCACATGATTCAACGCACAGGGCCAAGCGGGGTGACGCGGAGCCTGGATGGCGCCGCGATGGCACCACGGTCCGCGTCCGTGACGTGCCTGTGTGGCCGTCTGGCCCGGTTGGATTCACGACGTAACGTTGCTTTTTTTTATTGCGACAAACCTGCCCCGGCGAGGCCCCGCCGGTTTGGACACTGTGTTACCTTGTGTCCACTCGCTTTGTTGCTTTAATCGGACTGGCAAGGGGGGGTTAACCTATAGGATCATATTGCTGAGCAGAAATGAGCCCTGTCACTGATTGTTGGCCCAACTCTGGCAGGCGGGTGTCGTTTCATGCCTGGCTGACTTCGCTCTGCTCTCATCTGCAGGTTAGGATTTTTGAAGTTGAGATGATTTTGTTTGCTTGGAGTCAGCGAAAGTGCCACAAAATCCACAAAAGGAATGATTAGTTAGAAGCTGCCACAGCAAGCTGCCTTCGTAGGGCTCATTCATATTAAATCTTAAATGAAAGTTCCAAGTGGATTAAAAATGTCTCTCTCGCTCTCTCTCTTTTTTTTTTTTTCAAGGATTATCTGACCAAGATGACAGCAGAACTTAACATCAGCATAACATGACAGGACAACACAAATGTATAGAGATATGTGTAATATACATTAGAGCAGAAAATGGTGACGATGACAGTGTGAAAGGCAAATATGGCAGTATATATGTAATATTATTGTCATGTATGTGTTGGGACAATCGCAGAGGACCATGTATCAGTTAACCTGTTTTACGCGTGTGTGTGTGTGTGTGTCAGCGTGCTATGGCATTGTCCAGGTGCCCACCGGTCCGTGGTTCTGTCGGAAGTGCGAGTCACAGGAGAGGGCGGCGCGCGTGGTGAGTATGCCAGCACCCAACATGACACGCCACATCCATCCGCTCCTGCTTCACCCGCTCCAACTGCTGCCGCACTCACAGCCAAGCTCTGCTCTCTCCCGTCCCGCCCCAGAGGTGCGAGCTGTGTCCCCACAAAGATGGTGCCCTCAAGAGGACAGACAGCGGAGGTAAATCGCCGCCCTTGCCTGAAAGCAAAACAGATAGCCGCAGATTTCCCAACTTCGTTCACGAGGAACCGTTTCATGCCATTGATCCCGTTGCCAATCTCTCCCTCCGTCAGGCTGGGCCCACGTCGTGTGCGCGCTCTACATCCCCGAGGTGCAGTTTGCCAACGTCCTCACCATGGAGCCCATCATCCTGCAGTACGTCCCGCATGAGCGATACATCAAGGTACGGACACACACACGCACACGCTGTTGACTTGGCAAACACACCTGTAACACATTGCGAGGGGGACAGTTGTTAGACTTCATCGGAAGGCGGTGCCCTGTCTCGAAACATCAACTAAGGAAACACAGTGTGGTTTCTTTTCAGTATTTCTCTATGGCCAGAGAGTGGTGTTGACATGACTGCGCTGATCTGAAAACAGTGGCTGAAACACACATACAAATATCCTTTAATGATAAGGCAACTAAGGCCAGGTATCCGATTCATATTTGCCAATTCTCTCTTCCGTCTTATTTAGGATACGTTCTTGTACAGTTGTTTGTGTTGAGACAACTTGGAAATCATATGCAGTAAGTAAGGTATTGTTAAAAAGCATAGTTTTGGTATCTGTACTCAATCTCAGGTATTCTGTTGGCACCTGGAACGAAAACGTATGAGGTGCCCCATTGGAGTCACATAACGAATTCCACAAGCAATCACAATAAACCTTTGTGGCAGGAAATACTTCACTTAAAGTTAAAGTGTAACTGCAAGCGGGCGCTTGTTTTGGACTGCGCTCTTTTTTTCCCATCAGGGACAACGGCGCCATAGAGAGAGAAATCAATCAGAAAAGAAAAAGACCCAGCAATTTCTCCACCCGGCAGCGGTAGCTTCAACAAACCCATGATGCGACGCAGCTTTAAGACATGTGGGACACAGCACAACTCTTGTTTCTCCCATAACAGGAAAAACAGTTTTGCTCCACATCAGCAGCGCCCTCTCCACCTACACGTAGCGTACAAAACCCAGCGCTGATTGTGGCAAGGTCACGCCTGCTCTCTGAGGGTTGTTGAAAGTCATTCTGGGAAATGTGGGAGATTTCCAGCCGAAGTAGAAACAGGGGAGGCCGGTTGAAGGGAACAACAAAGAAGTACGCCTTGTAATGCGCTGAAGCGAATTAGCTTACGGTTCTCATGCAGAAATGCCATTCAACATGCACTGGTTGCAGCTTCTTCGATTTGGGTGGCTTTGCTGCACTTCCTGGCTTTTATATGATTAAGAAATGAATCTGTGACTATTGGTCAGACAAAAAAACCCCAACAACTTGAGGATGCCACCTTGGGCTCTGGGATAACTTTATGGACTTTTTTTGTGTGTGGACATTTCATAGATAAAACGACAAATTGGTTAATACCAATAAAAAGTGTAATAGATAATGAAAATAATCATTAATTATGTAGTACAAAGCATTAAGAATTGATGATATCCAACAGGGAAGTATCTTCAAGTCTGTTCTTTGTGTAATCCCCATGTATAATAAATGAACACGGGTTAATGACAGGTTTACATATGAAAGCGTTTCCTGGTGCAAACTGACTGATGAAATACAAAAATAAAAGGAGCTCACACCGAGTCCCAACATGCAGAGCGAGACCACCTGTATTAAACAGACTGAACATATCCTGCGTCGTATACACAGTCAGGCTTAGGCATTCAGAAATGCTTCTTTTGCCTTTTCTCTTTTTTTTATTAACCTAACTTCTTGTCTGTGTAGTCTTTGATAGTTGGCAGCTTGTGTATAGCAGAAGTAGTGCGCGGCGTGTCCAGCACGCACCACAGCAGGCCTTTTAAAGCAACGCACATGACGAAGAAATCAATATTTGACACATGGACTCATTAGACTGAGTAGCCAGTCGCGGATGCGCCGTGTGTGTGTGTGTGTGTAATGTGTGTGTCCGTATGCATGCCTGCATATAAATGTACACATGTGAGTGTTTGAGCGCCTGGTTTCATATTACTGCGTCAGCTACAGTAAATTGCATGCAGCTTTTCCCCCGTCAGAGCCATTCATCCAGAGTTTGCTTGACTGCATTCCTAGACAGCGTTACAATGGACAGTGAAAATTTGAGAAGCCACTCTTCCTTTTACACGCTTGGTGCAGTTATGTCTCTGGCCTTTCATTACATAGCCGGCGTCCTCCGAGGGGAACAGAGAGCAGAGTAGGATGTGGGGAGCAGAGGAAGACAGAGGGAAGGGGAGAGCAAAGGCGAAACAGAGAGGGCTGAAGCGAAAAAGGTAAAGAGCCTGCTGTTCCTTTGTCCCGCACCTGTTGCTAGGCCTCTTCTGCTCCCCGCCAGTCAGTCCCGCTCGCTGGGGGAAAAGCTGAGGAAGAAGTACAAAAGGCCTGTGTGCGCGTGCACGCGTTTGTCTGCGTCTTGTGTGCTCACATGTGTACGTGTATTTTGTGGACGTGTGCACATTTACATGTCAGTGAAGACACATGCTGCTTTCACACGAGGACGCATGAAGTCTTGGCTGCACACGATGAACTGGAAATGACTGGGAATGAAGGTGACGGGGAAGGGAAATACATTTGAGGTTGTAGTGGCATCAAGATACAAAAAACAAACACACAACCAGCCTCAAGCTCCCAAACATCTGGTCGACAGTTTTTCTGTACAAAGCAGCGAGCAAACTGTGTACTGTTTGAAAGACCCATCTGTAGTCTTGAGAAGCAAAACTTCCTAACCGCGCACAGTATATCTGCGGCTGGGCTCAAATTCATCTTCCCCGCACCGCAATCACAATAGTTCACTTTAATGGCCAAATAAGTTGAATGTATGAGTTTGCACTGCTAACACTAGTGCAACAGATCGAAACAAGACTTCAAAACCTTCCCCAGCTTTCCACGTGAATCTGCAAGGGCTTTGTGTGAACTTACAAGGCAAGGTAGAACCTGTAAATAATACTAACTGATATGTCTCTGCTCCTTCATCTCTTATTCTCTCCATGTTTGCTGCTTCACCAGACCTGTTATATCTGTGAGGACCACGGGAGGGAGAGCAAGGCCGCCTGCGGAGCCTGCATGACCTGCAACAGACAGGGCTGCAGACAAGCTTTCCATGTCACCTGGTAATTGTTCAGCAGTGTGTGTGTGTGTGTGTGTGTGTGTGTGTGTGTGTGTGTGTGTGTGTGTGTGTGTGTTGGTTGCATGTGGTTGTATTTTTTTCAAGTACTTACAGCGAGCTGGTCAGCAAGGTCAATAAAGATATCATTGTCATGAAAGAGCTGCAGCAAAGCTGTTGCAGGAATACATTCAAAAATGAATGGTTTGATTCAACATTGATGAGCAGAACATTGACAAAGTTCTTTAAAAGTTCCTTAAATATACTCCAGTAGGATAGTGTGCCATAACCAAAACGTGACTTTCTTTTGGGAAGAAAGGTCACGAAGTAATCTGATTTTAGATGCACACTATTGATTTCACTTGTTGACCGATGCAATTAGATGTGAAACAGCAGGCAGACATCAGAAAGCCCTGTTGCGGTCCACAATTGGCCTCAAAATGCCAATATGCATTTCCCATAGCTGTATCTGTACTAGTTTTCCCACTCTGCCTTCTTATCTCTTTACATTTCATTAATTTGCTTTGTGCCTTTTTTATTTGATTTTTATTTGATAGGGACAATGTAATTTAACATAGGGGTGCACGGTTGCAGAGTGCTCCTGCCTCCCAATAAGGAGATCATGGGTTCGAATCCCGGACCAGACCACGATCTCTCTGGGTGGAGTCTGCATGTCCTCCCCGTGTTACCGTGGGTTTTCTCCGGGTTCTCCCACCGTCCAAAGTAGTGCGTGTGTAGGTTAATTGCTAACTCTAAAATTGCCCCTAGTGGATGAATGTGAGTGTGAATGGTTGTCTGTCAGCCCTGCGACGAGTCCAGGGTGTACCCCGCCTAAGGGCCCAAAGTCACTGGGATAGGCTCCAGTCACCCGCGACCCCCATCAGGAACAAGCTGACTGACTGACAATGTAATTTAACATAGTTCCAATACAGAGCCTGAAACTGATGTGCTGCATAGAGAGTTTATAGCTATGTCAAATGTTCAACTCTTGTCCCTAGTTGGGCTTTTAAAAAGTCTAATTAAAATACACAGCAATCAGGATCATCAACTACAATACACTACAGATATGGAAATAAAATAAATTTAAAGTACAATTAGCTGAACGTCTGGGTTCAGCTCTGGTTTGCTTTAAGTCAGCAGTTATAACCTTTGAGTTTATAACTGGAATTAATATTCTTAAATGAATGTGTTCAAGAGTTGACAGCCCTTTATGGAGAAAGCTGATTGTCCAAATTTAGATCTACGATGTGGTATTTTACAGTTGCCATCGAATGCTCCTAGTTACTCTGTTACTGTCTTGCCTCGGAAAAGAGGGTCTGGGGCTAGACTGTTGATACATATGAAAACTAACTTCAGGTAACAAAAATAAGTAAAGCTCTCAGAGCTAAGTAGATTGTATCTTTTTAGTATGTAAGGTATCTTGTTCTAGATGGTGATGCTTGAGCCCATACTGTCATACAATATCAAAAATGAGAGAAAATCATAAAGTGCATAAATAACTGGGCTGGTTGTAGTGCCTGATTAATTTGAATCAACTAAGGTTGGTCTGTTTTGTTTTTGAAATCTTTACATGTCTATCGAATTTAAGTTGTGGATCTAAGATAATTCCTAAGAACTTGAATCATTGACGTCCTCTATTTCTTCATTCTATATCTTGATTCAAAAATTTTGAAATGAGCCCTGTTTTTTAATGGGGAAACATATATATACTGGTTTTTTTTGGTTTTTTTTATTCAATACATGATGGTTATGTTGCAGCCACTGATGGACATCATCCAAGTATGCAGTTAGGGTCTTCGCTGCCTTGCTAGGTGACTTAGCTGGTGCATATTTTGACCACCATCATCTGCATAAAGCTGGCAGCTGGCCTCTGGGCAACTCTTACGCAGGTCATTTATATATAACGGACTGAAAATCAGCGGACCCAGGATTGAACCTTGTGGAATGCCCAATCTGTTGTTTAACTTTCACACACTGCTCTCTAGTTTTGAAGATATGACTCAAACCCATCAACTGCTTGTTTAGAAAAATTGAATGTGGACAACTTAGACAGGAGAATGCCATGGTTGACAGTGTCAAACGCCTTTTTCAGGTCAAGAAATACTGCCCCTACAACATTACCCCCGTCCAAGGACTGCTTTACGTTTTCAATGAAATAACAATTTGCAGTTTTCTGTGAAATATTTTGGTCTAAAACCAAATTGTTGTCGATGAAGGAGTTGAACGGTCTCTAGGTGTTCAACTAGCTGTGCAGTCACAACTACCTCAAGTACCTTTGACAGGACAGGAAGCATAGAAATACGGCAATAGTTGCATATCAGATCACAATTCCCTGCTTTGAAATAACTGCCTTTTTCCAGTTATTTGGGAATTTGCTGGTCCTTATTGGTAAATTGATGAGATGAGTCATAGGTCTTGTCGATATAGAGCTGTATTTCTTAATGAAACAAGTTTCCAAATAATAAACGTCTTTTACCTTAGAATTTGACAATTTCTTAATTCTTCTGCAGCTTTTGCTTCATTAATTAACCTCTTGGATACAAAAATAATTATTAGCTATAGTTGGAGAATCGACATTTTGTGTCATGGTGGCATTAAACTAATTCCTATCACAATGCAGAAGTTGACAACTTAAAATCACGCCAGGAAGATTGTATGGCACAGATTGTTTTGCGTGCAGAGATCTGACATTTGATCATCCTCTCATGATCAATGACACAAGCTCTCAGGTGACTCTCGCGACATCCAGGTGTCGTTGTCAGGGTCTGTGTGTGTGTGTGTGTGTGTGCTCTCCTGTTTCCTCTCCTGTCTGACCCTGTGACACCCTGTATTCAGTGCTCAGATGGCAGGTCTGCTGTGTGAGGAGGAAGGCCCAGAAGCTGACAACGTGAAATATTGCGGCTACTGCAAGCATCACTACAACAAAATGGTAAGATGGACAACAGTGTAGAGACTGCAAGTCGTTATTCTTGCACAAAAAATCGAAACTGAATCAACATCTTGTTTTCACATTATTATTCAGTCTGGCATTGTGTTTATGTTAGCTGATTGGACCCAAACCAATCCCTTGTGACTAACACGTCCGTCCCGTCAGTCATTATCGTTCGACTCAGAAGCTGCAGTAGAACCATTCAACTTATTGTGTCTTGTCAGTCGAAACAGTTGTTGTTACGTCTTTTAATTTGATGACTTTAAACAGCCTGTGTAGCCGATTTCATCCATGCTTGTTAACATTTTTCTGGCTCTGGCACAGGAAGACGACAACCCCATTCTTAATCCCACCTACAAAGCTCTGATTGGCTCGGTTGTCGGTTGGGGAAACAGCAGTCAATAACACCAGACCTGTTTAATCACTGAGATGTAGGCAGAAATCCAGAAGTCGGGTTGTCTTAGTCTAGCACCAACACAAGACGCTCAACTGCTCCTGCCCATATTTCCTGTTAATCTAAAGCCACACTTTAGTTTCCATTTTGATTGCACCTTTAAGCATTATTTGAAACGGTTTTATTTTGGTCTTGAGACAATCCTCACTTCCTCATTTGGTTTTTACAGCAGAAAAAGTTGCGCTCCAGTGAAAATACAAGTAGCTCCTTCAGTCATTCCAGGGGGCGCTCCAGCTCTCCATCGCAAGACAAATACCACCACCACAGACAGAGGAAGGTAAGCACTAGTCCTGATGTTTGTAGCTGTAAGATCTAGGTTAGGGTTGGCATCGCATATCTGGTCAGATTTGGAGGAAGTTTCCGATTTCAATGAAAAGTTTGCCAATTTTCAACAATTCTACAGAGGCAAACTTCTTCTTTCTGGTTGTGTTCAGTCAACATTTAACAGTTGAGAACTTTGGCTTATTCTGGTAAAATAGTTTTGTAATCAAGTTTAAAATTTCAAAGGAAGGTATTTAAAATCAGGTTTTGGTACTGGCACCAAAATGGCATCATAATGGTGCTAGTATAAAAAAAAAAAATCTAACGAATGAAGCACTAGTAATTGAGCGTGTGCGTGTGCATGCGTGCTTGTTTGTGTCTGTGTGTAAGAGTGGGGAGTGTATGTCTGGTAGGACCTGGTTCGACCCTTAACGTACCTGAGCCCTGTGTATTCCCGTCTGTTCAGAGTCATAAGGACAAGATTCGGCAAAAAGAGCGCCACAAGAAGTCCTCTGACAGCCTGGGCTCTTCAGTGACGAGCAGCAGTATAGAAAAGGTACGGAAAGCCAACCCACTGGATGACCTGTGAGATGCTGCACACTGCCCGATGGACGGTTAAATCTTAATCTTGATGCCACAATACCTTCTGTCAGTAATATAAAGAACATTTTGACATGTAATGCCAGGTTTAATTTCAGGTATAGTAAAGAACTGTCATGTCGGTCGAATTAACCAAAAAACCGAATGAATTAAGCTAATCTTGTTACTGTGTTTGGGTACAGATATCTTCCAGTCACCACAGCAGCAAGGACAGTGAGGGAAAGTCCAAGAAGCTGGGCTCACACAGTCATGGTCATCGCAGTAAGAAGACAGGAAGCGCTGGCAAGAGCTGCTCCTCCTCCTCCTGCTCCTCCAGTCCGTTCAACACAGGTACCTCGTGGAGAATGAAACAGGAGCCAGAGTGAAATGTTGACACGGTGACGTATCGACTGTTGATAGTGAGTTTATTTGGCTTTGACTACAGATTTTTGTTTCTCTTGGAGGTGGCTCCCTGTCTTCCGCTCAGGATTTCCATCAGTTCTCATCGTCCTCCCGCCTAGAGCGTGACCACGACCGAGGTGGCGACGACCACAGCGGCGAGGAGCGGAAGGAGCGTCACAGGAGGCCCGCAGTCCAGGAGGACGAGGACGAAGAGGACGATGAGAAGGAGGTGGACAAAGACGAGGAGGAGGAAGAGGAGGAGGACAGTAAATACCACAAGCCACCAGCGTTGACTCCTGCTGATGGCCCACTGGCAGGGTCACAGGGTCATGACAGGTCGGAGGGCAACACGAGCCCTTTTGAGAACAAGGTCACTATTTCCACCTTTGGGTCCATCATGCGCATCACCTCCTCGTCAGGGCTGAGCAGCAGCAGCAAGATCCGGAAGATCTCTTCCTCGGGGGACTACAAGCCCTCTAAGTCTCTCTGCAAGCCGTCTCAACTGAGCACGCCGCCTATCCTGGAGGAGGCGAACCTGGAGGACAAAGCCACGCCTCCACCCCTCCCCAGAGAGAGGAGGCACCGCGGCAACAAGAAGAGCAGCCACGGTCCGGGGCGACCACGGGGCAGCAAGAACCGAGAGAGGAGGGAAGAGGAGCATCACCACCACCACCACCACGCAGCGCCTCCTCCTCCAGCCTTAACCTCCTCGCTGTACCCGATCCCATCCTCCATCCCCCACCCCACCTTTCCCTCCGCGCTTCCTCCCACCGCCATCTCTTCCTCATCTTTCTCCTCCTCCTCTGCCTGCAGTTTTTCCACAGGCCGTGGCAACTCGCTGCTCGGCTCCGGTGAGTCTAAGTGAGTGGGTGTGTGTGGTAGCCCTCTGGCTTCCTGTGTGTGAGAGCAAGCGAGCGAGGGAAAAAAAAAAAGAAATGGCACCACTATTTGTTTGCACTCTGGTGTGTTCGACTGCAACTTGACTCGAAAGTGTTGAAATGTTTCCATTGCACATGTGCCATGTCAGCACCACAGTTAGCAGCTTATCTGTGTATCAGAGACGACAGTGTGGTGGAACAAGCCACTGGAAGTAAGAGCCAAGCAGGACCAATAAAGGTTACTGTTACACGGCACTGTTTTTCATACACTTGGTTTTAAAATTCAGAATGTTTTGTAAATCTGTCTCTCAGTTTTTATTTAATCAGTACGAGGCAGAGATATTGTCCTAGATAGTGGTTTTTGTGTGCGCAGCACATGTCTCTGAGCGGTAGATTTCCTGCCCTACTTTCAGGCTGATTCTCTCGTGTACACGAATGCTCTGGCGCCCTGTGTTGTTGTCTTTTGGGGTCTTACAAACTTCTTTTTTTTTTTTACCGAACTTCTGATCCCTCAGGTATCTACTCCAGTCTCAAGGACCCTCTCACACTGGGCGGGGGCGTCTGCAGTACCCCTCTCTCCCTGGGTGGAGGGGTGTGTAGCACCTCCTTGTCCCTGGGAGGGGGTATGTGTAGCACCCCTCTCTCCTCAGGACTCCTTCCGTCCCACGTCTCCTCACTCCCACTTCCATCAGTCAACGCTGTCTCAAACCCACAGGTACTTCAGAAAGAGGGGAAATGCAGGGTTGCAATGTGAAATGCTCTGCACTCTGTCACTGCATGGCTGCTGTGCCTGTTGTTCATCCCTGCGCCAGGGACACTTTCCAAATAGATTTTTCTCATTTGAATTGTAAACACTGCCATTGTTAGCTACTGCACGCAGCTTATTGTTGACTTCCTGGTTCAAAAAGATTATGGAGCTGAATCGATTAGTTTTTGATTAGCTGGTTGACCCAAAATGAATTGCGACCGTTTTGACACTCAATAAATCGTTTCAGTTATTTTGCAAGCAAAAATCCCAAATGATTTGCTGGTTCTAGCTCCTCAAATGTGAGGATTTGCTGCTTTCCTTTGTCATACGTGACAGTAAACTAAATATTTTTGCCTGTTATTGGATAAGTTCAGCAGTATGAAGACATCTCCTCGGGATAAATTATAATGGCCGTTTGTCAGTTTTCTGACAGACAAAACGATTCATTCAGGAAAATAATGAGCAGATAAATCACTAATGAAAATAAATGTCAGTTGCAGCGCGACATGATTGCATGCACTGCTCAACCCATTAGTGAAATAATCCATGAATTAATTGACAGACAATTAATCAACCACAGTTTTTAAAATTGATAAAACTTTATATGAAGCAAAAGTGCTCTTTTTGCTTCTTTTCTCTCGTTTTTTATCATTGGAATTTGAATATTGCATACTTAAAGCTGTTGGTCGGAACAAAACAGCAATGTGCTTGCATCACCTGGGCCTCTGGGATCTTGTAATGGGCATTTATTACTATTTTCTGGATTAATGTATCGACTATAATGATAGCTGCAGCCCTGATTGTATCACGAAGGGATTTTGTTAACAAAATGCACTTCTTGGATGATAGTCGAGTAATATTGAATAATCTCAAAATCATGTTTCACGCTAGGGTTATTTTGGGCACATGCGTGTTTGCGTTTGTATGAGGAAAAAGGCTTTTTGAAGTGATCTTTTTTTTTTTTTTTTTTAACCAACATGCTTTCCAGATTGTCCAGATGATTTCTCTGTCAGCCAGATGTTGATGTTCACTGTCTCCTAGGTCCATCCAGGGTCCAGCACCTCCTATAGCCTGACCTCCATTCAGCCTTTCACCAGCTGTCTCTCCACCGCCCCGCCACTACTGAGCCAAGCCCAGACCTCACTGCCAGGTGAGAGGAAGAGAGTTCAGAGATCAGTGTGATTCATTTGCATTTCTTACTGAAGCTAGTTTTAGACAAGCTTTCACACGACACAAATATTTTTCCCTTTCTCAGAATCCGACGTGCATTAAATCTCGTCATATTGTACCGCCTACAATTAAAGCTCATATGACTCTTTGTTCCCGTTGTCAGAGTCCGACCTCGATGACTGTCGCTTCCCGTGTCAGGGGAACTCACCGAGAGAGAGTCTTTCTTCACAGTATGTCCCATTTCATCTTTATTGGTATAGAGAGGATACATGATTTTTACACTCCTCCAGCGCTGCTGTTTTAGTCATGAGACTGTCTTGCTATCTGCTCATCTGTAATCCATCAAATGAAACATAATTTGGATACGTATTTCCCTGTGCTGTATCTGTAGTCAGACCAGGTCCTATTTCTGGACCCAGCAACAGGAAACAACAGGAATATAGTTTCCCAGCTTGGCTGCAGCACTGACTTCTTACTTCTTTCTGACTCCTTGTTGGTTGTCTCCTCTTCCACGCCCAGGTCTCCTATGAGCTGTCTTCCTCTGTTGTTTGACCAGAGAGACGGGTTGGGCGCAGGAGTCAGAGCCCGCCCCGAGAACGTCCCTCCAGCCAGCTCTCACATCGAGCTCCTGCTGGAGAAACACGGCAATGGGGAGATGGGAGTCAACAGTAAGTGGGCCTAGTGAAAGACGTACGCCAGTTGTTTCCCACGTGGTTGAACTGCTCCCAACTAGTGGCCACATTAAGGCCATAACCTTGGCTGAGGGGTCACAAATGTCTTGTGGGCTCACACGCCAAAAAGGTTAGAAACCACTGCAATACCACTGTAAAAACTGCCATTTGTAATCTGCACACGATTCTGTTTACCTGCACTCTGTGCAGTTCTCGCTGTAAGACACCGAGCTGGTGCTATTTAGAGATAATGAATGTACCTGTGGACCCTGTTAGGGACAAAAAATAGCACGGTGAGAGATAGCATGCTGCCACATTATTAATAGCAGCTCCAGCAGTTATGTTTCTCACGTTCCTTCTCTACATTAAATTTCTGTTGCGCTCCTGAACCAGATTGCTCAATGCCTCTTGCTCTGACTCACTTTTTCTCTGGAGACATCATCAGCTGACACTTGCTTTCTAATCTATTCTTTGCTCCCTTTTCATTCTCCAACCAGCCCTATCACATTTTTTCCATTTTGCCTCATACTTCTTTCAGTTTTCTTGCTCTGTCTACCATTTCTACCATCGTCTTCATTTCTTTGAACCATTGTTGCCTCTCCCAAAATCCGACTTTGACCCTTCTTTCTTCCCCAGCCCTCCTAATATCTCTTAACTATGGATATTTTTGCTTCCCATCCTCTGTAAAAGGAAAGGCCCTGCAGTCTCCACCTTACATATATTTCTCTGTGCCCCGGTGAGAGTTCACTTTAGACTAATGAGTGGTAACTGCTGTAACTCTGCCGAAATGAGAGAGAAGTTCTCTGTGACGCCGGGCCCGCTGCACTGACCGCTCCATAGATCATCCATTAGAAAGCATTTAGAGGATGGCGTTGAATTCTTAGCTCAGATCTGATGGCCCTGCTGCCTAGTAACACTAGGTATATAAAAAAGAGGTCCACAGGAATCAGTCGTTCATGGCAGCACTTTATTGCAGATTGAAGTCTAATTTCTCAATTTTGACAATCATTTATAGAAAAATGTGGTGGAATTACAAATGTTTGTTTGAGAAATATTTAATTTATATGTAGGATTTCCTCCAACCGTATTTTAAAATGAACTCCAGTAGCAGATACTGCAAGTGTGTGTGCAAGTGTGTAATAATGGTATTACATTGACTGTGCCAACCTTTAAAGCCCTTATATTCCCGTGGTCCACCCATATAGGTCTTTTTACATGTTAGACCCTAATCCCAAACAGGACTGTGTGGCTGTGTGCACACTGGGCTTGATTGACATCTCCCTCATTCTGATGTTGTCTTTTTCGAACCTGGAACACCTTAGGACTATTCCCTACATACTAAACACAAAATAGTTTCTAGTGAGCAGTAAATTGAGATTTCAGACACCACTGAATGATCATCATTTGCGTCATCACACTCAAACGGCTTAAAGCAGATATATAGTGCACAAGGTAGCAAATGTGGAGGGATTTAGGTCACAGTGACTTAATATAGCTCTGCCCAACATCGACCCAAGCGGGACCCTAAACAGTCTAAATCGTTGAAAACACCTGTGGGGGTGCACGGGGCCTTTTAAAATGGACTAAAATAAAGCTTAGAGCAGGTCACTGTGTCTCCTTTTGGGATGGATATTTCTTTATGCACTCGATTGTTTAACCATAACTAACATATCCTGATACATACCGCAAGTGAATGGGAATATTAAACGGCAGCTCTGGGTTCTCAGTCAGCTGACTAACAACATGCTGTAAAGTAGGACAGCTACTGACATAGTTTTAGAACTGTTAGGTTTTCTGTAAAACGTTTACTGTTTCCAGTGTGTGAATTGTGAAGGAAGTCGAGTCACTGCATTGATCAAACTCCGATGTGTTCGTGCCAGGCCTGTCCTCTGCTTAAACCGACTGGCATATCTCCCTTCATGATGACATTAAAAAACTGTTTCGCCCCTTGTTTGCTAAATCGTAATGTTAGAAAGCTTGACA
This sequence comes from Coreoperca whiteheadi, assembly GCA_011952105.1. Taxonomy (NCBI): domain Eukaryota; kingdom Metazoa; phylum Chordata; class Actinopteri; order Centrarchiformes; family Sinipercidae; genus Coreoperca; species Coreoperca whiteheadi. Next base: position 28,447,798 of record CM022472.1, on the reverse strand, counting down.
CGCTATTTCATAATTATTTCCAAATTGTCCCTTTTATTTATTTTCATGTTGGCCCAACCTGGCTCAAGGAATGTGACAAGTAGGGAGGCCACGCAAGAGAGTTACTTCAAACAAGAGTCATTTATTAAACTAAAGTTAACAGAAATCATAAGACAGACCAAAACACAATGAGACCAGGTGGAGGCTGCTGTAGGAAGGGAGAGACAGAGTGAGCCCATGGGCCAGCTTTTATAGCACAAGGGCCCAGGTGAGCTTAATCAGCTGCCGACCCTCCTATGTCAGCCAGGTGTCTGCCAGGAGAGCCTCCAAGACAATGGGAGGAGCGTCCCAATATTTTACATGAATTACTCTGAGCTCCTGGAAAAGGCTTTGTATTTAGTGGCTATGTCACAATGTGCCAGTGTGGACACGTCAATATTCCAGTCATCACAAATGCGTTTAAAATCTGCTATACAACACATTTCACAAGTGGCAACCCTTGAAAACGTCCTGCTCCTTCTCGGTTGGCCGGCATCTGTAAATTCTTTTGAAAACTCAACATACGAGCACAGCACCTCGCGTCGCTACATTTAGCATGCGGCGACCATCCCCGCCTTCCCGTGCTTGTCATAGTCCAACACCCCCTCTCGGCCATCACGCCGCACCCCAAAGTGCAGTCGAATAACGGAAGCAGACGTCCGCTGGAGTGCTGTTTCTGTATGGTAACGTGTCTGTCGTCCTTGCCTCCTCTAGTTGTGGAGATGCTCCAGTCGCTCCACTCCCTGCAGCAGGAGAACCAGCGCCTCCAGGACCAGATCCTCAGCCTGACGGCCAAGAAGGAGCGGCTGCAGCTGCTCAACACGGAGCTGGCCGTGCCTTTCCCCCCACACTTCCTCTCCGCCCAGGGCTCCATGCACACCTCTGCCCACATCAACTTCCTGTCATCCACCCAAGGTCCGATTCTTCATCTCCTCAAAAGCTTAGGACACACTCTTACAATGGTGTCATGTAGTAACGCCCCCTATCTACTTTTCATCTGCAGTTCTCGCTGTAAGACACCGAGCTGGTGCTATTTAGAGATAATGAATGTACCTGTGGACCCTGTTAGGGACAAAAAATAGCACGGTGAGAGATAGCATGCTGCCACAT
>CM022472.1:28417000-28446645 GCA_011952105.1 Coreoperca whiteheadi | reverse complement strand
CCCCCCCCCCCCCCCTTCACAACAGTCCACCCGCACGTAGCATTTTTAAACATCCGTGTGTTATTGTCATGTTCCTTCCAGTAAACTCATTAGACCACAGATGTCTACCTCTGTCTCGCGTCTTTCTGTTTTGTCAGTTACATTTACTTTCTTGCCGCTGACAAAACAACTTGCTGTAAACTCAAACAGGTTGCTACGGCTCGTTCTTGTCGGCGCTGGCAATCAGCGGCGATCGTCTGGTTCTGTTACGTACGGCAATATCCCTCAGTGGCATGAATCAGTGCAGCAGATTTCCCGTGAAAGCGTGCCCGGCAGCGTAAACCTTTGATTTAGTAGTTTTCATCCTGTGTTTGTGCCTCTCTGTTCCTTAGACCCCCTGAGCACCAATAAGAGTCCCCTGTCCAAAAGCTGCTTCCTGAACGACACCTCCTTTGTTACCTCGTCTGAGGTGAGGACCTGTAGACCCTTTCTTACCTTGAACACCCAATATCAAACCATTTCTGCCTTTTAAACCTCTATGAATCGAGAAATGTGTGGGTTAAACCTTCAGCACAGTGATGATAATGGTAATTGATGCCACCACATTTGAACACATTTACACTGACTGTGCGCTTTCTGTGCCAGTTTTTATTTTACTCGTAACTGAGGTGCGAAGGCGCTAAATGCAAAAGCAAGCTGAGAGCTAAGCAGCTAAAGAGGTTTTTCGTGTCTTTGTTCCAGGAGCTCCACTCCGGCAGCCCGTCCCGCAGTAGCTCCTCCCTCTCCTTCCAGAGTACTCCTCCTCCTCAGCAGAGCCCCGCCTCCTTCGGCCAGCCCCTGCTGAACGGCCTGAGTCGAGGTTTGAGCGATGGCTTGGGGACGCTGAGTCAGGCGGCGTGCAGCTCCTCTTTGCCTGTGGTGGGCGGGCTCATGGCGTCCCTCGCAGGAAGTCCTCAGCTGAACATGAATATGAACGGCGTGCTGGGCAGTCTGAACGGCGTGATCCAGTCTCCGGCGCAGAACGCCCCTCAGCCCACACTCCCCGCTCTGCGCCCGCAGCCTCCGCCGCTCAACCCCCAGGCACTGGCACAGGGCTTCCAGCTTCCCAAGAGCGCCAGCCCGTATGTACCCAGCCGGCCTTTAAATCCGCTGAAGGAGAAATCCCCGTTAAGATGTTCTGTATTTGTGTTCAAGATTGCTGGCATCATGTCAGGCAGCTGACCGGTGTTACTTTGGACCGACGAGCCAGAGTGTTGGCGCGTAACGTGACCGTGTGTTGTTGCTCGTGTTGCAGGTCTTCCCTCCTGTCGGAGCAGCAGAAGCAGCTTCTCCTGGAGCAGCAGCAACTCCAGCAGTTCCTCACCTCACAGAACTTCACTCCCGTAATGACACTCTTTCTGTCGCACGTGGTCTTATTCTCATCTGTGCTTTGCCAGGGTACAAGATGTCTCTCCTTTGATACAATGGTGATTTGGAGTATTCTTCCTGGAGAGTGACTAAACTCATCTTATTTACATCTCGGTGGCCATAGTCGATTTACATACTACTCAGGAGGACAAAAGAGTTCAGCACACCCCCAGACACAGGTGTTCACTGGGCAGAAAATGTAAATATCCATCAAAATGATTTCATTTTAGAGGGCAACCTCTACTACATTCACTGTCTTGTGTCATATGACGAGCAGAAGTAATCTCTTAGCCTACAGACTCGCCCGCACTGCAAAATATCTCCATCTGAGTCAGTCTTGTCTTTTTATAAATCTTAATCACAGTGGACATTTTAGGCTCACTCAGTGAGTGATACAATCTTTTATCAAAAGATGAGTTAGTTCAACATTTTTTGAAATATGCTTATCTGCTTTTTTTTTTTTTTTTTAATACAAAGCTAAGCTAACAGCCTGCTGGCTCCAGCTTCATATTTCTCTCATCTAACTCTCGGCAAGAAAGTGGTTTAGTGTATACGCCAAAATATCGAACTATTCCTTTAAAGCAAATAAATTGTACCTGTTACAAATTCTGCCCAACTTGTTCCAAGAAGTTACCAGTAAGTTGTCTAATACTACAGCAGTGATCCGCCTCACTTTGTCTTGCTTCAGGGGTTGCTTACTCTCATTAGCGTCCCACGAGCGATAGACATTTACAGTCAACCGTGTGACACTTACATGAGAGTAAGTATTGTCGATTAACAGTAATTACACTTTATTGTTTTTAACATGGGGGGTAACAATACGCAAACTCATGAGTTAGTCACAAGCTTATGAGTCACTGTGTGACTCCTTTTCGACAACAGGAAACCAGCCTGCCCTGATATCCTATTTGACTTGCAAACTGGCAAAAGTGTGGTGGAGTACGGAACCAATCAGAGACCGTGTACATCCCCAGCACCAGTGAACTGGAAATTTCCACACATTCCCCCATGCGAGTGTTGAAATGGGTGAGAAGGGTGCATGGATGACCCAAGGGAAGTTGCACCCGTTCAGCTGCTTTCAGAGCAGCAGAAGGCTTGGACCGGTTATCGTAGCTCTCCCACAAACATGTAACATGTTGAGGAGAAAAAACACTTTAAAGCCTTTTTTCTTAATCTAACCTTCAATTTAACCTCCAATTGTGAAATAGAAACTGGTACGATGTCACATAACTAGCCCAGTCTCCCCACACGGCTGACTGGTGAGTTCGAGTGGACGGGTGTGTGAAACCTTTCCCAGTTAGTCCCATAAACTCGCTGTCTTCCCCCCCCCCCAGGAGCAGCAGGTGGTGGTGTGCCAGATGTTGCAGCAGCAGAGACAGAGGGAGCTGCAGCGCCTCACGCTGACAGGAGCGCTCGCCTCCACCCCAAACTCACCCATGATCGCCCAGTCCCCCAGCCTGCTGGCCTCAGCCACAGCTTCACCCCTGCAGGGCGGCCAGGGGGGCGGCCTCTTTGGCCTGCAGGACACCGCACTTCACAAGCCCGGGGTGAGCAATGCCGCAGGATTCCCTCTTTAAGATTGTATGCGTTGTCATTTTTTTAATTTTTAATTTTTTTAATTTTTTTTTGCCAGTTGTAGACATTTAAGAAACGTGGTGTAATTGTGTTTTCAGGCTGCAGGAGAAAAGGGTGACAAGAATGGGTGACATTTGTTGATTACACGGGAGCAGCTCAAATGAAGACATAGGGCATCACGGCCCACTTGAAAGAACTGAGGTCGACATACGTGACTTTTGAACGTCATTCCTTCTGTCATCGTTATCTTACACCCTCTTTTATGAATGTATAACAGGATGGACTTAAACGTCAAGGTGAAGTTTTTCGTGTTTTGAAATTCTTTATATCAGAGGTTCTTCTCGTAGGTTTTTGTGTAGGCAGCTTTCAGAGAGCACGAATACAGTGGTCTCTTCTTAAATTGCACTAATTTAGTTACCAATGGGGCTGCTTACGAAGGCAGGTCCAGAGTTCCCGCTCATCGCCGCAGGTGCTGCGTAAGCGTGAACTCAAGGTCAGGGTGTCTCTTCTCTGACTTCTCAAGCACTGGCCGTCCATGATTCCCCTCCCCTGACTCGAAGCAGAGTTCCCATTCAGTCAGTAAGAGTCACAGACTTCTGCCACTTCTTGCAACTGTCTTCCTTGATATTTTGTCTTCCCTCTGTGTTCCCCCCACCCAAATATCATCCAGATCTTCTATATGTTTGCAGCCTCTCACACGCACTTATTATGTAAAGGATAAATACGCTGTCATTTTCAACGTGTGGTTAGTGGCATTTCGACTTTTAAGCTAGTTATTACCTCAGAGCTTTCTGCCATCGATTTTCCACTGTCGAAATGGTGTGCTGACTCGTGATCACCGCAATAACCGTCGCCGGGTATAAATGCCCACCAGAAAGCTCGGCGTGAACTCCTAAGGTATTAAACGCATGTACACGTAAAAGATGGCCCCGAACCCACGTGTCCAAAATGGCGTCCATTAGAGGCTGGCGCCAACGGGAACGTTGCGCACCGGATTTTATTCAAAACCACCATGAGGGTTTCTAAAGACTTTTATATCCTTCCAGTTGCTATCGAGATTAAGCAGACCGAACCAAACATTTGGAAATTGTAAGTAAGAAATTGTTTTTCCTAAACGAGTGTGCACTTTGCATGTTAGACGCTAACAGAGCAAATTAGCCATCATCACAGTAACTTTATAAAGGATGTCTGGTACTTACTAGGCCGCGAGGGACTGACAGGTTTTTGATTTATGTGAGTATTTTGCACTCCTCCTCTTCCTGAAGTGTCAGTTATTTTCTGTTACTTTCGTACATAGACATTATTTTCATGTTCACCGACTAGTTGTTCTTTTAGCAATACTGGATAGACAATGCCTTAATGATGCTAGATATACAGAGAAAACCAGGAGCCCAAAGGCTTACTCTCTCGTCGTCTTTCTTTGTTTAGTTTTTTTACCTGGGGTACACGGAGGGGTACATTAGTGAAGTCAAAGCACTCTTCCTGAACCCATTTATACTTTTGATAGCTAACTGATGATTTCAAAAGCTGAAATGTGTGAATAACCGTATAGTGGTAACTGAAGTGTCAAATCATTTTGTATTGTACTTTTTGTGTTCCGACGCAATGTCCTTTAGTTGTTTGTGCTCCAGAGAACTGAGGGACAAGGACTTTGATTGAGAATCTTACAGTAAAAGCATGCACAGTGGTGTCATAGGAGACGGCTGGGGACGGCCAAGATGTAAACTATTATTAAAGTGCTGTCGCAGCAGTGTGTGATACGTAGTGTAGCTGTGGTCAGCTGGGCAGTCGGTGACCTGCCGATGTTGTTACTGTTGGCCTTTACTGCAGGCCTGTTGGAGCCCACGTTTCGTGACTTGCGCCAACGTAGAGACTCTGTTAAACCTCTCCTTCCTCCCACTCCGCTTTATCATACGATGCCTCTGTTTGGCTCCGTTTTACTAACAAAGGCCCCTCGCGAGGTATCGGGATTCCTCTATTATGGTTTCATCGGCCTGTTCAAATATGTTCTCGCTTCTGTTTGCGATCTTGAGCGTGATCTCCCATACATGTGATATCTCGAGTGCTAGATGGTTTTGTTTGCAGCTAATGTAGACGTCAGAAAGGAACTTCAAGCAGCTCACCAGTCGGCGATAAATACTGTAGCAAAGACGGAAGGAGAATGTTGGTCGTGTCGCTAAAGACATGAGCCAACGGGTTGACGGGACTCCACGCGGGAGGGCTGCAATTTACCAAGTATGTCCTTATTATTGAGTCCAGACACACAGCCACGTCCAAAAGATTGGGTGAAGAGTGGCGCGAAGGATTTCTGAAGCGGTTTCTTTCTCATGTTGCACTGGGGCGCTTTGGGCCCAATTGTAAAATCGTTTTTTAGTACCTTTTCAATTTTGTTGGAATACGAGTTGTATACTTTTAATACGTTTGTGTAAAATCACATTCATCCTTTTTAAGCTTTGACGTTTGGGTAACCAAGATGATCCATGTTCTGAATGTCGTACTGTGTTATATCTTTTTGTGTATTCCAACATTTAAGCACCTGGCTCGGAATGAGGTTTGATGGAGAGCGAGTTTACCTATCGGGATAGGAGTTGCATGAAATGCAGTGACGTCTCTCAAATGTGTTGCTAAATACCAAGTAATAACTATGCATCATTTTAAATGCATTGTTCCCTGAAAAAAAAAAAGTAAATTAAATGAGCACTGAATTTTAAAAAGGACAAGCATGTTGTCATTGTACAGTGTATTTGTTTGAGAGAATTGATCAAAACGAATTTGACAATATTCAGATTAAAAGCCCTGTAAAGTATTTTGATATTTTTGTGTGTAAAATTAAAAGGACGAATTAAGAACTTTTTTTGTCAATAAATGTATTTTACTGAGTCGTTTTACATTTTGTCTTGGGTATTGAATGCCTTATCTGTCAGTAGTCGTATGTGCCCGAAGAGAAGTGGGAATGAATGTTGTAACTTTGCATAGACAAGTGCCTGGCCAGGTCAAATGAAATAGATTTCGCTTCACCCGGTAACTAATATTCTGTGAAAACGGGCTGCAGGGTTCATGTGATTTCACGTTGCCATGTGCTGTGCTCGGTGCAACACTGGAACTAGTGTTTGGGTGATTTAAAGATAAATCGGAAAATAAATAAAGAGAAAATAATTGTCTTAAAATCTCTCTCATGGTCACATATTATACTGTATGTCTAAGCAACATTAAAAAAAACCAAAACCAAAAGGTTCCCATACATCCTAATATTGTTCCCATCATCATATTACAATATTTTCCCAAATTCGGTATTCACAGTACATCCTAGCAGTTTACATGCGGTTCTTTACGTCATCAATGTGGAGATCATTTTCTCACCAACTGTGGTGTATAAGGTTGAAAGCAGCTCCGAAGGGTATACACGTTTTTTTTTTTGGTAACACCCTCCACCAAGGCATCCATTGTGAAGAGTTAATAAGTAGTAATGAATAGCTGTATTAATGGTCCCTCTTCACACTCGACTGCAGGCCTGTGCTTGGATCTAATGACATCATCAGGTTTGCAGACGATACTACGGGGATCGGTCTCATCGGCGACAACCTGCACCGTAACACCTCCAAGACAAAGGAGCTCATCGTGGACTTCCAGGAGGGGGAGAGGCGGCGCATATGACCCCTTTCCACATGAACGGGACGGCAGTTGAGCGTGTCTCGGTCTTCAAGTTCCTGGGGACCCGTGTTTCGGAGAGGCTGCCCTGGGCCACCGACACCTCCTGCCCGCTCAGAAAAGGCTCGCCAGCGCCTCTTCTTCCCGAGGCCACTGAAGAAGAACCAACTGTCCTCAGCTGTCCTGCGGGAACTTCTGTCGCTGCACAGTAGCGAGCGTCCTCACCAACTGTGGCCCAGTCGGGTACGGGAACTGCTCTGCTGCAGAGCGCGAGGCCCTGGAGCAGGTGGTGAAGGCTGCCCAGCGCGCCGCAGGGACCACACGTCCAGCCTCTGAGGGAACGCTGTCTGCGTCGAGCCCGCAGCATTCTTCAGGACTCCTCTCACCCCGCCCAGAGTCTGCTTTCTCCCCGCCTCAGGTGCCTCCGGACAGGGACCAGCTACAGCTTTTTTCCCCCCCGAGCTGTCGTCCTGCTGAACACTTCCCCCCGCTGATTCCACTGTCCCCTTATATACCTTATGCTGCTATATTGTTTTGGGTTTTTTTGCTGCTGCTGCTATGTTGTTTTTCATTACATCTACCATATGCTCATTTGCACTACCGGACTATTTATCTATACCTATACTGCATCATTTGCACTCTAGTACTATGTACTGCCACAACTCTCCTACTGCACTGTTAATTATTCCTGTCCATAATTTGCACTTCTTAATATTAATTGCACTACCGTTCTGCCTACTTCAATTTATTATTGTACATATCAATCAGTATATTTCCGTTATAGTAATGCCATCTCTATATTATGACCATAATTCCACTTAAATATTTTCATAATATTGCTCTGTCCTGCATTTAAGAACATCCTTTATATCCACTTGCACTTGCTTGTTGCACCTCTGGTTAGACCTCAACCTTAGACCTTGCTTTGTACTCGTACATGTGTAATGACAACAAAGTTTAATCTAATCTTATGGCCATTAGTGAGGACAGCTCTTGGGTTGCCAGGTTAGGAAAAATCCCTTTGGCTGGTGTTAACCCTTTTAGTACAACTTTCAACTACGGCAGCCTCCATAAATGGTTTATAAGTTGCAGCTACGTGCTCTATTAGTAGTATAACACAGCAGCCATTAATGTTTCACGTGACTCGTTGGGGAGAGAGAAACCCGTGAGCGTGAATGAATTAGAAACATTTAGAAATGTCGTTTTAACCAAGAGAGACTGAAACGACCTGGCAACCCAAAATGTGTTCTTATTCACGGCGTCTAACCGATCTACAAAGCAGTGTTTTAACCGTCAATAAAGCCATTAGCCAGAGCGTAAAGAGTACAACGGGTGCCTTATTGGGAGCTTGTTCTTGTCATTGTCTTTTTTACATTTCTTTTCACAACGAATTATAGCTTTTTTATTTGTAATGACGTAATAATTGGGGGTGGGGGGCGCAGCACGCGGGTTGTTTACAGTCCTCAGCCAATCGCCGGGTCCGTGGCCATGTTGCAACCTTTACCGGAGTCCCGTCAAGTTTTCTGAGGCGGCAAAGACCAGGGCTTCCCTGCCGAGTGTCGAAGCAGCAAGAGAACGACTTCCTTCCACTTGAACGGGGCGGCAGAAATGAACGCAGCAGGCATTACAGTCGCAGTGCGCCGAGGACGCATGCGGAGCTTCAGACGGACACAACTGGCTTGGCCTGTTTCCTCATCGATGGTGAGCCTTCAGCTCTGTTTACCCGCTAAAAGTCTTACTGTTTATTCTGTTAGTCGGTCACGTTTAGCCTACTGGTGCCTCGCAAATGTAGCGGAGTCGTGACAGGTAACCTACAATGTAACGTTACCGGTATTGTTTCTGCCCCCCCTATTTCTATGCAAACACAAAACCTTGACACACCCTCCGACAGTCACCTTTGGCACCGGGGCGTTTTGCTAATAATCCTGCAGGCTCAGCAACATCAAGGCCTCGTCACTGTAGTCATCCGCAAATTCATAACACGTAGCCTGTCTGTCAGAAAGTAGGCCTAACTCTGTACTGTCCTCGTTTGTAATCAGCTGGTGTCATAAAATGCAATTTTGTATAAATTGTTAAATATCTTGTATCAGGTAATCAGTAGCCACCTGGTTCTATGGAAGCGCATGTAGGGGACTATATTCAAATGATAACGTAAACTGGAGAATGACGATATAGTTCCACCATAGCATTATAATTTTCCACCTATGTCTGTTTTAGATGAGTAAAAATGAAAATGCAATAGTCCAATATCCATTTTCACAGGCCTTTATGGGCTTTCTGGGACTACATTTCAAATGAAAATGGGAAAGCTTTTTGGCATTTCATTTTCAAAGTCGTACCCCTTTGCACACGGGGTACGGCAAGAAAGCCCAGCAGAGGATGCACTTCCTGCGACAGCTGAAGAAGTTCAACCTGCCAAAGACAATGATGGCGGCCTTCTACACCTCCGCCATCGAGCCCACCCTCACCTCCTCCATCAACATCCGGTGCGCTGCTGAGGACGGGGGCAGACTGCAGCGTATCATTCGCTCCGCTGAGAAGCTGCAGTCTACCTTCCCTGCAGGACCTGTAGTCCTCCAGGACCCTGAGGCGAGCAGGAGAGATTGAGGCAGACCCCTCCCAGCCTGGACACAAACAGTTTCTGACACTCCCCCTTCCCTGGCGGAAGGCTGCGGCCCATCGGGACCAAAACCTCACGCCACAAAGACAGTTTCTTTCCATCTGCAGCTGGCCTCATCAACAAGGCCTAGTCTGGTTTTCCTGACTGAACCTCCTCTAGAGCTTCATGAGCCCCGTTATAGTGCAGTAGTACTGTAAACATTTGCGCATTCCCATGTAAATATTTTGCAGAAACTGTATTTTAAATAACATATCGTCATATTTTACATATTCTTTATTCCATCCATCCATCCATCCATCCATCCATCTTCTACCACTTATCCGGGGCCGGGTCGCGGGGGCAGCAGTCTAAGCAGAGACGCCCAGACATCCCTCTCCTCAGACACTTCCTCCAGCTCTTCCGGGGGAATACCGAGGCGTTCCCAGGCCAGCCGACAGACACAGTCCCTCCAGCGTGACCTAGGTCTTCCCCGGGGCCTCCTCCCGGTTGGACATGCCCGGAACACCTCCCCAGAGAGGCGGCCAGGAGGCATCCGGGACAGATGCCCGAGCCACCTCAGCTGACTCCTCTCGATGTGGAGGAGCAGCGGCTCTACTCTGAGCTCCTCCCGAGTGACCGAGCTCCTCACCCTGTCTCTAAGGGAGCGCCCAGCCGCCCTGCGGAGGAAACTCATTTCGGCCGCCTGTATCCGGGATCTTGTCCTTTCGGTCACGACCCAAAGCTCATGACCATAGGTGAGAGTAGGAACGTAGATCGACTGGTAAATAGAGAGCTTCGCCTTGCAGCTCAGCTCCTTCTTCACCACGACAGACCGGTACATCGACCGCATCACTGCGGAGGATGCACCGATCCGCCTGTCAATCTCCCGCTCCGTCCTTCCCTCACTCGTGAACAAGACCCCAAGATACTTAAACTCCTCCACTTGAGGCAGGAGCTCTCCACCAATCTTTATTATTTTCTTATAATGTTTTTTTTTAATATTCTTTAATATCTTATTGTCAATTTTGTATTCATGATGCTTAACCCATGGTACTTGCTTTATCTTTCTTTAGATTTCCACTGTGTTTATTGTTTTCCACCAAAATACCAAAGCAAGTTCCTTGTATGTGTAAACCTACCTGGCAATAAAACCGATTCTGATTCTGAATATTGCTGGTGTACATGGAAAATCAGGTGACGCTTTTTTTCGATTCCCTTTTGATTTTCAAATTTTAATTAACATTTGGATATTCCCCACTGTACGGTGCGGTTATGACTTTGAAAATGATATGTCAAACAGCTTTTCCAGTTTGGTTTTAACATGGTCATAGAACGCCCGTATAAGTGTCTTCTTCTTCTTTTCCTTTCGGCTGCTCCCTTTCAGGGGTCGCCACAGCGAATCATGCGCCTCCATCTAACCCTGTCCTCTGCATCCTCTTCACTCACAACAGTTAACTTCATGTCCTCTCTCACTACATCCATAAATCTCCTCTTTGGTCTTCCTCTAGACCTCCTGCCTGGCAGCTCCAACCTCAGCATCCTTCTACCAATATATTCACAGTCTCTCCTCTGAACGTGTCCAAACCACCTCAATCTGGCCTCTCTGGCTTTATCTCCAAAACATCTAACATGAGCTGTCACTCTGATGTACTCGTTCCTGATCCTGTCCATCTTCCTGTCTTTTCTTCAGTGCCACTGTCTCTAAGCTGTACAACATCGCTGGTCTCACCACCGTCTTGAACACCTTTCCTTTCATTCTTGCTGATACTCTTTTATCACACAACACACCTGACACTTTTCTCCACCCGTTCCAACCTGCTTGCACTCGCCTCTTCACCTCTTTTCCACAGTCTCGATTGCTCTGAACCGTTGACCCAAAGTACTTAAAGTCCTGCACCTTCTTCACCTCTGCTCCCTGTAACCTCACCGTTCCACCTGGGTCCCTCTCATTGACACACATGTATTCTGTCTTACTGCGGCTAAGCTTCATTCCTCTGTTTTCCAGAGCAGACCTCCATCTCTCTAGATTCTCCTCCACCTGCTCCCTGCTCTCACTACAAATCACAATGTCATCCGCAAACATCATAGTCCATGGAGATTCCTGTCTAAGCTCATCTGTCAGCCTGTCCATCACCAGAGCAAACAAGAAGGGGCTCAGAGCTGATCCTTGATGCAGACCCACCTCCACCTTGAACTCCTCTGTCACACCTACAGCACACCTCACCACGGTCTTACAGCTCTCATACATGTCCTGCACCACTCTAACATACTTCTCTGCCACTCCAGACTTCCTCATACAAATCCACAGCTGCTCTCTCGGCACCCTGTCATACGCTTTCTCTAAATCTACAAAGACACAATGCAACTCCCTGTGACCTTCTCTGTACTTCTCCATCAGCATCCTAAAAGCAAACACTGCATCTGTTGTGCTCTTTCTAGGCATGAAACCATATTGCTGGTCACAAGCTTCACTCAAATAACACATACATATCTGGAAAATTCTAATGCTATTGTGGAATTACATTTTCATTGTCAAGTTTACATTGTTATTTTGAATACAGTCCGGTGTATGCTTCCACAGTGTTGTGCTATTTAAAAAGATATGGCTGCTCACAATGTATTCCTGCTGCTGTCTGTAGCTATGCCCCAGTGCTCTGTGTCACGTGAGCTGGTTTGGTTTTTTTCTGCAGACTGCGTGCTGCCTGCAGTCCACATAGCCTGTCCCTGCAGCCCGGCTGCCCTACAGGGTGAAGGTGTCCGCCGGGAAAGCCTACGCCTGGTGTGCTTGTGGACACAGTAAGAAACAGGTGAGTGTGCGGCGCGCCGTGTTGGGGTTTCAGCTTTGAGCGGCGCCTGAGCTAAAATCAGGATGCCAGACACCGCTCGCGTACTGCTCTGCCTGCATCCAGTTCACATTCCCGCCAGGGGGAAAGCCGCCCTCTGAGGGGCAGGTTGCTAGTGGAGGCTTTGAATTTCTCCCTGTGACTAACAACAAAGAGCGTGCACAAACTGACAGCTGAGCTCATTTTTTAGGTGTTTCGCAAGTGTTTCATAGTTTTTCTGATGTGCGCCGAGGTCCCCAATAATGTAAAGGAGATGGTCAGGCCGGGTTCACTTCAAATAGAGAAATAAATAAATGCAAATGTTAAACCTCCATTGGCATCTTTGACCTTTGGCAGCTACAGATAACGGACTTCATTACCCAGAAGTCTCGTAGGTTCCACAACGGGTTTGTTAATTGGCTTTTTTCCCGACAGATTGAAACGGACACACCTAAATAGAACGCCGCCACAATTAATGTTAGTGATTACACCGCTGCTTTTTCTTGCTATATTTCAAAATGTCTGGTGTGAAAAAAGGACACTGTCGGCAGTAGATTTGCTCAAAATCCATAAAGTTTGCCAGCAACTGTCATTTCGGTACCGCATCAGTAGGTAACGTACTGAATCACTCCTCATGTGCTGAAAGAACGAGTGAGCACTGCCAAACACCTGGTACGGTATATGCAGGCGGGTATGTTAGCCAGACAAACGCGACACATTTTGCTTATTAAATGAAACGCCCTGATGCCAAGGATCAGCACAGTGGGGACGGGACACGCCTTGCAGCTGCATTTATTGAGTTTGTCGAGGCGTGAAAGGTGGCCGTGTTTTAAAGAATGTTTGCTTTCTAAACGAGAGGAATTTCAAATCGTTTTCCACCACTTAGGGTTAGTGTTAGAGCTCACACCACAGTAGCATGGAGTTGCGTAAATAGATGGCATGGCATTCATTTTCAATTCAAATATGGTCTCATTAAGACCATCGTCTATATAATGTTTTCACCATGTGCCTGAACGATTCCTGTACTAATGTGAGTGCGCAGGCCGAAGTAAATAAGAAAAAAAGTGTGTTATGGATATTTACATCATCAGGACGTATTTAAATCTCTCCTCAGTTGTTTTTTTTCTTCTGATGAGTGGTATAGAAGAAATAAGTAAAGAAATGATAAAGGTCAGTTTTGGTTCAATCTAACCCAGTTCAAATAATGCATTTCCTGTTGTCTGATTGGGGATGTAAAATCACATCAGAATAATCCAAAGAGTATTTAAGAAATATGCCAAACTAACTGATTAGATGATTTGACGTGAACTGAAGCTGACTTCACACCGTGTTTTTTTGCTCCCTCAGCCTTTCTGTGATGGAGCTCACAGGACAAAAGCTCCGAGCAGCTCTCCGCTGCGCTTCACCCCCGGCAAAGACCGGACGCTCACGCTATGCGCCTGCAAGCAAACCAAAAACGCGCCGTACTGCGACGGCTCACACCTTCGGGTCTTCTTCCGGGAGTTGGTGAGCTTGGTAAAAGGCATCTTTAAATGAACGACATTCAAGATGTCTGCGCTGGGAGGCCCCCGGAGCGGTGACTGGAATAGAAATTGAACCGAAAACAAATGACTTTGTCATTCGGTGTCTTTATCTCGCCTCGACAGAGGTGCAGCAAGCTGTGGACATCAACATTACAGTATGTCATTTAATAGTGTGCCTGGGTAAATCCCTGTTAATTACATTTAGACATTCATGGCTGTTTGTTTGCCCTTTGTTGGGAAAATGTTAGTTTATCCTCTTCAGACTGATATTTTGGCTGGGTAATTTAAATCAATCTTTTAAACTATATATGTTTTTGCAACTCATGCTCATATAAAAACACGTAACCATAAAACACTTGGAAAAATGTATGTGTTGCATCATAGATGTACATAGTAAGAATAGTAAACGATGGAGTAGTGAGAATTGACTATTATTTTTGGTTGTTTTTTTTAAATGTATTGTTTTAAAAATGTGTTTCCGAGTTTCTCGACATGATGAAAAGATACCGAGGACGTGGCATCTGTGTCCTCAATAGTATCTACAGCCTGGTCTTGAAGGCCCGTGCTTATTATCGGACAGTGATTTCTAGGTTTTATTTTTTGGACATTGAACCTCACACCTGATCTATGCAGTTCAATCTGCCGCTGAGCGCGACCCGGGTCGTGATTGGTTCAGCCTCTAACGCGTGAATCTACAGGAAGTGATTTGTACAGACTACTTGGTCAGCTGTTCGGCTGCCAAATCGTAATCACAGTGTCTGTTTAGTGTTTTATTATTTTCTGTTTGGCTGCCTTTTCTATTTCCCTCTAGCTGTGACGTAATTGCGACCCTGTCACTCCCCGAATCGCGTTCACGGCCGTTTGACCGGCGCGCGACCTGAGCGGCAGCTCGCGGAGGCTGCGTTGAAGTTTAGCTGGCGCCGCAGACATGAACACGTTGAGGACCAAATTAGACCGCAGGTGGATTAGTTTGACCTTGAGACGACCCTGGATAACGGCCATGGCAGCCTCCAAGGTAAATGAAGTCTTTAAGTCAACGTTAGCCCCTGCCTTTTGTAAGTGCGATACTGTAACGTAGATTCTCACTAGTACCGACATTTCTGTAATAAACTGCGGGCAACCCAGCCGCCGCTCGGATTGTGATGCGCGTCAATTTGTGGTGTTACGGTACGAGTGCCGGGAACGGCCAAAAAGGTCGAAGAAAGACCCGTTTTTCGGCAACAATATATGAAATTTGATATAACAAGTTTTAAAAAATCATATATATTGCACATTGTGTAAAATCCAGTTATAATACAAGTCGAAGTTATTGTACTGTACTGTTGTTTTTTTTTAAAAATGTATTTAAACGAGGGAACTCAAAAATTTCAAATATTGGTCTCTGACCTGTCATGAGAAACCTTTGATTCATAGGTGATACGACATTTTCAAAGGATTCCTGTTCAGGATGACCCTGGCTCAAAGACCAATATTTGATAATATGTCTGAGTTCCCAATGTATAAATACAATTTAAAAAAAGTACAATACAATAACTTTTATTTTATTATAACTGGCCACCTAAGTGTGGCCTACAGTATATGAAGAAACTATAGATATAGTGCCACCTGCTGTATAACAGCAAAGCCCCTGCACAGCCTCCCACATAGCAGTTTTTAGCCTGATTAAACCTTTCCTCAGGACTGCCTGGGATGGATGGACATCGCTCATGTTCGTTTCAACGCACTCGGGCACGGGGTTAACCTCCACCTCTGACTATTTTAAGAATATGGCGTTAGGTGACCAGCAAATATTCAGCAGCGCTCGATCCATCTTCACCGCAAAAAGAGGTCCAAAGAGTGAACACACCTGTCCAGGCCTTTTGTAAAAAAAACTAAACTAAACTAAATAAACTAATAAAAATAATAATAATACTGCTTTAAGAGCCTGCACGCCCAGACAGGTGTTTTGATTGTTGTTACCGAACCTCACGAACCAATAAGAATCATAAAGGTTTAAGTTGTCCCACCTTAACTCGTGTAACAAGCAAACCGAGCTGAGTCAGGGAGATGTCAATCAAGCAAAGTCTGTACATGCCCACAGAGTCCTGAGGAGAGGGCTGAATCAGGCAGGGGCAAACACTTGTGAAGGTGTACCATGGGTATGTACAGTCTGTAAACATTAATATCAATGATTAAACTCTGAGCGTTACTCATAAAGAGTACTTTTGATAATTAAGTATATTTTAGAATTAATGCGTTTTTACTTGTAGCTACAGTGGAGTATTTGTACCTTGCTGTATTGCCTTGCCTTATTTGTGCATATAATAAAATAAAACAAAAGAGAAGAAATAGCCACTGACATTAGAAAATGCACAGGTGGGATGGAAAAAAAACATAGCTACATATTTTTTAAATATCTAAAAAAGTATTACTACTTATCTTTAAAAAGACATAATAATAATCCCGGAGTACTCTTGCGTACCTCTGTCAACAGGTCCAGCTCTCCACGCTTCCTCCGGAACCTGTCATCCCCTCCAAGAAGCCTTTCAGGGCGGAGCTGGTTGGTGGAAAGCGTTACTCGTGGTGCACCTGTGGACACAGCAAGAAACAGGTGAAGCCGCGCTTGACGTCGCCTTGCAGCCGCCCTGTCTTGAAGTACACCTCCTGTACACGCTTCCCTGATCGCGTCTTTATCTTCCAGCCTCTCTGCGACGGATCCCACAAAACCAAAGCCCAAGGCCTGTCCCCGCTGCGCTTCGTCCCCGAGCAAGACGCCACAGTCTGGTTGTGCGGTTGCAAGCACACCAACAACCCGCCGTACTGCGATGGCACGCACAAGCGGGACTTCGTCGTGTCGGCCCCGCTACATGAGCAAAGCGACTCTTGATGAGGAAGTCGGAGCGTCTTCGAGCTGAGCAGCGATGTTGCTGTTGCATTCCCACTTTTGTGTGTTTGGATCTTGCGTCTTGTCAGTGCTTCTCTCCAGTGCTTGACGGAGAAGGAATTGGTTAACACTACAGCCCTCGAACACCATTGGTCCTTCCTTTCTGTCTTGTATGGGAGAGTTAATGTTGCATTAACAAACAGGGCTGGATGATATGATGATATACTGTGATATTATAGAGGTTTGAGTGCCGGTGGAGATTTTACGATACTGTTTATTCTTTAGAAAGCTAAAATAGCTCTACTTTGATTAGGCTCTTGTGGGAAATGTTGCAAATACATAAACCGTACTGGACGTCAATAGAGAAGGATGTAATAGTATTATGGCTTAGATCTAGAGAATGGTTTTACAGGAGAAAACTTGTCTGTGAGAAGACGTTTTACACTGTGAAGTGTGTGCGCATGAAGCGATGTATAATGTCATCCCACAGAGTCAGTGCGAAGGTATGATAATGCAGAGTCTTCGACAACTCGCTCCAAAGAGGGGCATTCTGTCAGGGCCGCAGAGTAAGCCTCTTCTCCATACATAAAAAGCAACGTTGTCTTCCCTTCGTAACTTTTGGGAGTTGTATTTATGTGCTTTTGTTCATGTAAATTAGCTCGGTATACACGCTGAGCTGCCGGTTAGGTCAACCTGTTGACAGTAATGCCGATCGAATAAAGTCATAAAAGTCCAAAAACTGGCTGTTCCAGCGGGGAAATCTGTGGAAGGAACAGACTAGATTGGTAATCTGTAATTTTTTTTACACCAACATTCTTCTAAGTGACAGAGCCGTCATAGTGAGAATGAGATATTCTGTATGTAGTAATGGTTGACAAAACGTTTTGGGGCTTTATCATGGACCCCACGGTAGGAGCTAGAGAGAATACGCTGCAGCTGCACGTGTCATCAGCCGGGGCGGCGTTTTACATGAGCGACGGACGCGTTTGCCGCGCGTGTGCACACAGTAACGTCAAACCAGAGCTTGATAGAAAGGCCTTCAAATGGAAGACAGGATCTTTATGAGTTTACCTACTGACGTTGCACGCTATGCCTTTCATCGCCGACGCTCTCGCTGTTTCACATTGATCCTGAGAAACTGATGAGACGAGAGCCGCGCTGGACGCCTAACTCAACCAAATAGGGAATCCGATCACACCACATATATGTAGGTCGGGGACTTCCCAACCTAGCATTTGGGCCCCTTAACGGCATCGCAGCATAATTAAACAAAAAACACAAGTGCTACACAAAATTCAGTTTATTTTTTCAGGATTTCCTCAAAGCTGTACAGAGAACAGAACCTCTGACCGGGGGGTCATGAGGAGATCTCGCCTGGCCATAAAGGGCCCCAAGCCAAAACGGCTGGGGACCAGTGATATGCACAGATGGGTGACAAGAACCAACATGAAGTGTCTTTGCGTGGAGTTCGGCCGCCGCGAGCCTCCAGAACAGCTTCAATGCTCCTCGTGGAACACCAATCCTCCACAAGATCTTCCCTCATTTATATACACACACACACAAAACCTGTATTTCATCAGGTCATCTCACTGAGACCAAGAGTTCTTTTGCCAGACAGACCTGAGTGCAGCAGATAGAAAGAATAACAGACATGGCTCGACAAGACAAGAGGACACATAGCATCAGAGACAGTCACTAAATGGATTTGAGGACGAGCGTTTGTGTCAAATCATCGTTTGGCCTTTCGGAGGTGTTGGTGGAGAGCGTCCTCTTACGCTCCGGTCGGTCCGAAACCTTCCACCGGTGTTCAACTGGGTTGTGACTGCGAAGGCCGTGGCATTTTATTATTTGTCCCCGTCCCGCCTCGGGGCTGATGAGTGTGTCCACTCTCCTCACTCTTTAGTCATTTATGTTCGGCTTCCGTCTGTTACTCATGAGCGCTGACGTTTGCGGTTTGAAATATTTAAAGATGTAAAATCTTAAATCGGAACCGTTTGAAAGGAAGAAGACATTTAAAGCTCCGCCCGTTCTCAAGAGAACGATGCCAAGATGATGGAGGGACCTTAAGACTTAAGAGGCAGAAACCGCTAATTATTTAACTGATTGAAAGTGGAAGCTTTGAATCTGTTAACAGAGCTGCCTTGATCCCGGTCTCTGGTCATTTTCACAAAACGTTTAAAGTGAATCAAATGTTGAGCAAAGCTTTTCGTGTAGTTTTTTTTTAATCCCTCCGTTTTTGCTACGTGCACAACAGCATGCTTCACAACCTATTCAGTTCAGGGAATCATAAAACAGGACAGAAAAACGTAGTAAGTAAACATTTTATTGACCTAAAACATGCACATATGGCTGATTAAAAAAAACAAAACAAAAAAAAAAACATTAAAAAAAGAATAGTATCATCGTTTGCTGAAAAGAAACAAAAAGGAACGTTGAAATGTATGGAACTACAACATACGTGGCCAAGTATTCAAATCCCCTGCGAGTTCTTCGACTGCCGCGAGCGGAAGAACACAGGTCTGCTGACAAACATTTTGCTTGCGAGCGTGGTAGTGCTTGGAAAATGGGAAATATAAATGCTTCTCCTGTTGGAAAATACTTGTTGGTTTGACTTGTGTATTCTGACTTTAACAAAGTGCATCAACAGTTATATGTAATGTACCTGTATTACCTGATGAGCGGTTGCTTATACTGGACACTTATACAGCAGTTATTAACATGACTGGTCAAAGGCAAGGGTTAGCTTCTTTTTTCTTTTTTTTTTTTTTACATCCAACTCCAGCAGTGATGTACACTGCAATGCCTTTTAGCCTTTTGTCTCACGTTTTATGGAGCCAAATGAATGCTGATGGAACTATGGAAACAGACCCACTGCATATACAATACAAAACGATTACAATATATTGTATAAAAGATATACATATGTATGCACACATGCTCACATTTGATACATACTGTACAGTTTGTATGTGTGCACTTGTTCTAGTCTAACACACAAACACACACGCGCGCACATACATACATACATACAAGTGTCTATTTGGCTGCACTTTTCAGTCTTTCCTGCTGAAAGATGAGAACATAAATTTGCCTCCCGTTTGTCCAGAAGGAAGGCTCAAGCTCGTCTTTTTGCTCTGTAGAAAGAAAGAAAGAAAGAACGGGAGCAATTCCAACACTGTCCTCCCTGCCGCCCGGTATACACGTTAGGTCGTCGGAGGCAAACCGCTTTTGTCGCCTCCCCTCGCCTCCTCTTTGCCGGCCCCAGAGCTCGTGCCGTTGACAGTCACCTTCCGAGTGCTGGCGCCCTGTTTGGAGGCGAGAGTGTGTCGCTGAGTGTTGCTGGGCACAGTGGTGCCGTTGGAGCTTTGGATGGCAGGAGACGGGTTGTGGGACGCGGGGCCCGACTGCGAGGAGCCTCGCGGCGGCTGGGCTGCAGCAGGACTGTGGACTTTGTCGCTCTGGGAGTCGCTCTCGGACGTCGGACTGGTGTTGACGCCGTCAGAGTGGCCCTGGGCGGCAGACTGGGACGGCCTCCTGCGCTTCCGGGTGGGTTTGACCAGATACTGCAGGGGGATGGGTCCAGTCTGCACAGAGGTACACGTATTGTTAGCACTGTTGATAGGAGCTTATGGTTATATGTGGGAAAATGTACAGGCAGGACTTGTCTGTCTGTACGGGTTAAATGATAAGACTGGTGAAGAATTGTCAACGAATACCAGAACCAGCGATGAATCGATCCAGATTAACAGGTGTTTTCTGTGTGTCACAGCCTGATATATATATATATATATATATATATATATATATATATATATCTTATTCTTCTGTGTCACATAGCTCTAATGTCGTCCAGAAACCATTAAAAACAGTGAGCCACATGTTCTGCTGCTGTGAAAACTCTAGCGCATCAAATGTGTATTAAAAATAGTCCCCAACAAATATCGCTATTTACTCCACTTTGAAGAACGTTTGCTAAATACTACAGTGCCCGGCTGTTTTAGGAAATTGCTGAGCCTTTTTTTTTTTTTTTTTTTTTTAATGAAACTATATATTTGTGACCAGCTTTTAAAGAATCACATCTTCCATGGGGGCTAAAATTGCACTGTTAAAATTGGCCTGTTACATAAGCAATCTACAAACATATGTACACGCGCCAGAAAGCTGTCGAGCGATTTGTAATATTTGAAAGACCTGGAGACACTGCGAAGAGGGGAAGACCCACATCATCCACTCCTCCCTCACCACAGCTTTCAAAGAAGCCCGCATCACACCGCTACTGAAGAAAGCCACTCTCAATCCGGCACTAAGCTACAGACCGGTTTCTCTCCTTCCCTTCATTGCCAAAGCTCTGGAGCGAGTTGTGTTCAACCAGCTCTCTTCCCTTCTCACACAGAACAACCTCCTGGACCACAACCAGTCTGGTTTCAAGAGCGGCCATTCCACGGAGACCGCGCTGCTCTCAGTTGTCGAAGCCCTGAGACTGGCAAAGGTGACATCCAAGTGATCTGTACTTATCTTACTGGATCTGTCTGCGGCCTTTGATACAGTTAATCACCTCCTGTCCTCTCTCAGTGCTATGGGTGTCTCTGGAATCGCGTTGCAATGGTTCAAATCGTACCTCTCGGGTAGGTCTTTCAGAGTATCCTGGAGAGACGAGGTCTCTGAGTACCAACATCTCAATACAGGGGTTCCGCCGGGCTCGGTGCTTGGACCGCTACTTTTCTCCATCTACATGACATCCCTCGGCTTGGTCATTGAGAAGCATGGCTTTTCCTATCACTGCTATGTGGATGACACGCAGCTCCACTCGTCATTTCAACCTGACTATTCAACTGTCTCTGCTCGCATCTCAGCATGCCTGAGTGGCATCGCGCTTTGGATGAAGGACCATCACCTGCAGCTGAACCTCGACAAAACGGAACTGCTTGTGATCCCGGCCAACCCAAAGACTCACCACGACCTCTCCATTCAACTAGGCTCATCGACCGTTAACACCGTCCAGCACGGCCAGAAATCTGAGGGTGGTAATTGATGATCAGCTAAACTTCAAAAGCCAGCACCACCCGGTCCTGCAGATTCATCCTCTACAACATCAGGAAAATCAGGCCTTTCCTATCTGAGTAGTCTACACAAGTCCTAGTCCAGGCTCTTGTCTTGTCCAAACTGGACTATTGCAACGCGCTGCTGGCTGGACTCCCTGCTTGCAGAACCAAACCTCTGCAGATGGTCCAGAACGCGGTGGCAAGAGTGGTCTTCAATGAAACGAAGAGAGCACATGTAACTCCTCTCTTAATTAGGTTACACTGACTCCCTGTTGTCGCCCGCATCAAGTTCAAAGCGATGCTCCTGGCCTACAAGACCACCACTGGTTCTGCACCAACATATCTTCACTTACTAATACAGACCTATGCTCCTGCCAGGTCCCTGCGGTCTGCAAACGAAACAACGTCTGGTGGTACCATGCCACTCTTTTCATAAAAAAACAAACAAAAAAACAAAAACAAAACCTTCCTATCCTAAGCTTTGTATAATGTGCTGGGCTTTAACAGACTAGTTTCTGATGCCCTTATGCTTTTTGTTACCTGGTGTTGTTATAATTGCTTCCATTGTCTTTCTCATATGGAAGTCGCTTTGGATAAAAGCATCTACTAAATGTAAATGTAAGAATCAGGGGGAGCAAAGTGCTTCTGCTTTGCTACTGTTACACAAGCTGGCCAGCTCTTTTATTAGGTTTTCTGATGCGTTTTAGTTCCACGTTTTGGTTCGCACGTAGTTCGGTAAAAGTCCACTGGTTCCTGTAGTAAAGGTAGTGCCTTCTTTTCTGGCAGTTGAATAGTCATGAGGCGGCCTTTTTAATATTAGGGTTCCAATAACCTGAACAAAGTGGACCACCTCCTGCATGCCATCACAACGCCAGGCTCCCATAAAAGTTACCTAGCTTATAACCATCATGTCGCTCCATTACGGATCTCCCTCATGACCCCGATGATTAAAAACATTTTATTTTTTTCAACAAAAGGTACGAAAGCTGTCACTCACTCGTCTCCACTCATAGAAGTAGGCGATATCCATTAGCGTGTAGTAGTCCTTCAAGGGCTCATCGCCGTACAACACTTCCACCTGTAACACACGGTCAAAAAACACTTAACACAATGTGACCAGCAGGAAAACAGCCATATGCAGTGACATGCAGGAAAGGGCCCCCCAGGCTGGAATCGAACCCGGGCCACTGCTGTGAGAACTCATGGTGTGAGCTACCGGGGCGCTAAGTTTTGTGCTTCAACCTCAAGATAGCTGACGCTGCTGTACCTTGAGCGCCATCATTTGAATACAGATGACGCTTTCTTTGTCAACAACCGGTGACGTCACTTCCTGGGAGGTTTGGATCAAGGAGCTTAATTTAAGGGAAGGAGAGGAATGCGCCACAACAGAAGGCTGCACCGGGAGACACACAGGAGCCAATTCTGTTGGGAGCCAGGTGGCCAGGCGCACAAATAAAGACCACCTTGTAGCTTATTCATGTCATGTGGGAATTACCGTAGCAACCAGGTTCCCACCTGTAACAATGGCCTTGACAACAAGCCGTAAACTTGCAAACCTTTCCCATTGCTAGCTTCCATCCCACTTGACGTTAACGCAGCATTACAATGCTGTTGACCCATTCACATTTCCCAGTCGTGTGCAGTTTATCATAAATCACATGTCGTAACGACTGAAAACCAGGGTTAGAGGATAGTGATGCCCTTATCGCGTAATCTTGCTCGTTGCTGATTGGCTGGCCTGCTACGTAGCTGCTACGACATATTTGACCTTCTGGTGTCTCACGATTGTAGAGACCATACTTATGAGCAGGCAAGAATTTTTGGCCAGCCATGAAATGTCCCACTTGCTAAAATCTGCAAAAGTGTCAAAAGACAGTCTCTGTTTCTTAAGTGGTTTTACTTAACGAGCTGCCACAAATCCGCAACACGGTAACAAATAGCCAGTTTAGGCATTTCCGTTAATCTGGTGTGACGGGCGGGCTCGCAGTGGTGGGGCAGATCTTGGGACCGTGCGTGAATGCTCCCAGGTCGGAATAACGGGAGGCTTTCCCGTTCATACCATTCTGCTGCCATGGTGTGCATGCAGCATTTGGCGAATGGGAACTGTAGTTGTTGAATGCTAACAAATTAGCACAAGGTGGATCTAGACCGTTCTCATAGCAGACATTTTGACTTTGTCATAGCAGGACTCTATTGCGTTTAGGTCGGCTCTGGTTTGGCAGTGAGCTAAGTGGAGCCTTTTCCCTACAAAGAGCCGCCTGCTACGGCTGAAGACAGCGGTAAAAGTGAACCAAAAACAGTAAAGCTACCAAAAGCAATGCGCTGAAAGACACTAAAATGCTCCGTGGAGTTTGGTGATAATTCTCTGTTGGTTTCACGCTACGAGGGGGGGGTCCCGTTCAGTGTACACAAAGTCATTTGATCCAGTGTTCATTTAAAAAAATAATAATAATAATAAGTGTGTCGCTTTAATGATCCGCGTGTGTTTGGAGCAATGCTCCTCAGTGTGGTCACGCAAGAGGTGGCCTCTTTGGACCTCTGGGAGTTCTCACGTTGCCCCGACAGCTCACACATCCACCGGCACGATTGCCAGGGCTCTTTTGAAAACTGACAAATGCATGCAACCTAATGCGACCGGGCTTCTGCTACTTTAGCGTTAAAAGGTCCTTTCAAAAGCAAGGGTATTCATATTATTGTGTCGAAACCCTGACGTTTGCTACACGAACGACATGGCGAGAGTGAATGGGTGCAAAGTGTCTAATTACCCGATAGTTGTTGGGAATATCCATCTTGCTTCGGAGGAACTTGGCTAAGTGCATGACGGACATGGCTGCTGGGCACTGCAGGAAGCGTTTACCATTGGACTGAGAACAAAAGAAAGACGGGCAGAGAGGGAACACAGATCCAGGGTGACATTAAAACATATGAAGCGTGTGTGTGTGTGTGTGTGTCTGTAGGCGCCAAGTATTGCTTTAAAATGTTAACTTTGCCTTTTTATCTAAAACCAGGCTTTACCTTGTCTCCGTCCATCTCTGAATGCTGCCTCTCGTTATTTCTGCGGGGAAACATTAAATACAAAAGAAGAGGCGTTCAACAAACAGCTACCAATTCTTTCCGGGCACACAGAAAACCAGACTTCCGAGAGGCGTACTGCACGGTCCGTGTGGGACCGTAATATGAGTCTTACTTGCACATTTTGGTCATTCTGCTCTATTGCTTGCTTTGAGCAGGCGCAGATAATTGCATTTAGTCGTTTTTCGCACCTGTCTCAGCAGCGACGTTCCAATGAAACCGACCCAACGCGGAGAACGCTCACTGCTTCGTTCGTTGCTGTTGGTGAAAATGAGAAAGTGATTTGACTCACTTGTTCCTCTCGTAGAACTGTATGGACAGACTGATGATTTCATCCTCTGCTATGTTAAACGTCTCCACCACCTCCCCCGGTTCCAGCACACGATTCTCCGCGTAGAAGTCCCGCCTCCGTTTCATCTCATCTGGGTTCAGAAACACACACACACACACACACACAAAAAAAAGTGTCCGTTGGCGGCGAAAATGCGACGTTTAAAAACGGGAACTTGTGACAAAGGCGTGCGACTAAGCTTGCTTCCGGACCGGTTTGTGGCTCCACGGCCTCCGTCTCACCTTTGAATAGCCCTGGAACAAGCTTATAAACGATATCTTGTAGGGTTTTGTCCGCTCTGGAAAAGAAAAGAACGTTTTCATGTCGCTGAGCAGGATACTCATTGCGCTCCCGAAAGGGTTTTACAAAATGCCTGATACAAGCCAATTATAAACTTACCTGATGCTGAGCTGTGGGCATGTCTTGTGGACCTGGACGTCGCAGCGGGGGCAGAACTTATTTGTCTCCAGGAAGGCAACGATGCATGTTTTGCAAACTGTGGGGGGGGGGGGAAATGACAGATGCTAGAACAGCGCTCTGCATAGCCAGCAGTGTTCGTGTGCGGCTCACGGCGCGGGCTCGCCATCACGAACACTTGCAAACACACTACTGCTTACGCCGCATTTCTGTTCAGTCGGTCTCTCGGCGGCCCAACAGATACATCACGCAGCCTCCACGGTTACCTTAGAGGTGAATCAGCAACTCATGCGCAGTGTCGACCAAAATGTGAATGTTGTTTCCCATGCAATGCATTGTCATTGAGCACACACAGACGCCCGATCAAAATGTACATTAAGGTGTGTGGGGGAGGGGGGTCACAGTATGTCTGCACACGGGCACTTTATGTAGTCTTGCGTAGGTCTGTGTAGCCTCATGTGGCTGTGTTGCTCTATGTAGTGCCGTGGTCCTCTGTAAAGACAAGTCTGGTCACCATGCTCACCTCCTCACAACCACAACATGGGCAGCACCTCTGCCTCACATGCAAACATCTGTTAAGGTCTGCGCGCCAGTTCATAGGAGTGGTTAATGGAAACACTATTTCACGCATGCATGCCAGGTAACGCTGTCGTGTGAGGAACTTACAGGAGTGCAGGCACTCTACTATGGTCGTAGCATCAATTAAGTAGCCGGCGCACAGTGGACATGTGAGGTGTTGATTCAGATCTGTGATTTTTATCCGGTTGGGCTGCATTTTATCCATCTGGACAGATCTGCAGAGGAAACAGAGAACAACATGAGAGGTTCTTGTTACACCGCAGGGCACAGGAGCCTATGTAAACGTGCACAATGCTTGCTGGGACTATTAGTTCCTTCTCATATTGTCAATGAGTGGCTGCCACAGTGCTCCCCCTCAGGCAACGTCTGCAGCTCGTCCTTGGGACAGCAGGTTGTGAAACCACAACAAGGCGAGCCGGTGGCCGCCAGCACCAGGCGGGATGACACGCCGCAGCGGTGAATAACGCGTGGCGAGTGCGAGCCGTGCAGTGCGGCTACATCGCAGGCTGTGTGGTGGTACACAGCAGCCGGCTATTGAATCGCCCCTGTGTGGCCTCTTCTTGTGCATCAGCTCTGCCCCTCGACCAGCGGACCAACAAAGAAGCGCTCGGCCTGCCCCCGGAGCTCCGCCGTCCGAGCGGCCACCAGAACCAAAACACATCCAAAGAAAACACCAACAGTGAAGCGCGCGGGGGCGTGGGGGGGTGGTGTGGGGTGGTGTGCGTCGGGGGGTTGCAGAGCCGCAGAAAATCACACTGGTACACAAAGCAGCCATCTTAAATTCACTGACAGGGCTGTATCAGGAGGCGAACAAGAGAGCCTCAAAATGTGACACCGTGCACTTCGTGCGCGCCGCAGCGGACGGCGGCGCGATGTGCCCGATAAAGAGCGATCGCCGACGCTTCGTTCCTACCTGATTAGACATAAAAGTTCCCCTCTCCTCCCAACGAGGATCCAGGTAAATTATTTGGACTTGGACAGAATTTGCAGCAGCGCCAGAAAATGGCTTTTTTCAGCACCGTCAGAGGACTGCCCATTTTGGATCACGTGATATTATTTTGTCGCCTCGTTCTCGGGGCATACAGGGTATCCTCTGCAGGCCCTGCTCACTTTTCACACATCCACTTGCCCCGCATGCACGGGCCCGCCATCACATTTCTTCCGTATTTCGCATGTGTCCAGGAATTTATTTTAGTGTGGTGCACAGGAGAGGGTTCCTGCCACGCCGACTGATTTTCCGTTATTTAGTCCGCTGTACCGGGAGGCCCTGCAGGCCTCACGTCCCGGGGCCCGAGCCGAGGGTCGGCCCACAAACACGGGTGGAACTTAATGAATGGGACAGTTCTTCAATTGTTCCGTTTGACTTTTATTTTATTTTTGTAAAAAAAATAAAAAATAAATAGTCAATATATTATACATATATTGCATATTAATAATTAGAAATAATACTCAAAGGATAGTCATAAATGAATGGTAAAAAGATTTACATGGGCAGAAAACGTTTAGTGTGTGTGTGTGTGTGTGTGTGTGTGTGTGTATACCTGCGGGAAATGTTGAGGGTCTGATCACACACATGATGACTTCAGTGGAACCTCGGCCTGGTTGAAATGCTGAAGTATTCTTACTACAGTCCAGTGGCATTCAAGTTAAAAGGACTTTGAGTGGCTGTCACTTATCAAATGAGTGTTTTGACCATTCGGAGCTGAGATTAGAGCTCTCCTTTTCCAGGCAGCCTTGCCAACATTAAAATCAGCTCAAATGTACAGATAGATAGGGGAGCAAAGCAAAATATAACTAGGCCTGTGTATAAAAGGGGCAAAGGCACTTTTTTACTCCACCGCATTGCTTTCTGACCACATTGGTTACTTGTTACTTTGCAGATTCAGATTATTAATACAAAATATAAATCAACTAATAAATGATGATGCGTCATTATGGATACTTAACTAAGATTTTGAATACAGGACGTTTACTTGTAACAGAGTACTTTTACGCTGCGGTTTTGCTATTTTTACTTAAGTAAAAGATCTGAGTCAGCAGTTCCCTTTGGTACCACGCAGAAACAAGAGATGAGCAAGTGATAATCCAGAAAAATGAAAAAAAAAAAGCAAGCTAGAATCAGTACCGTTACAGATTTGAGGAAAACGGAATAGAAAAAGTAAAAATGAAAAACAAAATAGTTGAGGGTTTCTCAAAAATCAGCTGATGAGAACATTTTCTTCCCAAGCCAATGCGAGAGGTTACTATTACTACAAACTGTACTGACTTCCATATTTGTGAGCGATGTACTGTACAGGATGAATTCTTCTCTTAAAGACTCAGTTACAACACTACCGATGGGGTGGAAATTTGACCCACTGAACATTTGACAGGACAAATACAGTGCACAGGGGGGTAATGGTGATTGCATGCTGCTAAAGGGAATTTTACTCCTTTGATCTTGGTACAACAAAAAACTAGTACAACTTAACATCTTGTTGTGTAGTTGCATATGTATTAATGTTTCAAAGGCCTACGCCAGTAATTTAATATTTCACTTCCATAAAGCTGGGAGGACTCACAAGAGACCGATTTAAAAACGAAATGGTTAAATGTAAAGCGGAAGAGGACCAACATATCCTGACTTTTATTTCCTAAAATGGGTCCAACTCCCAACGCTGCGCTTCTTTTGTAGTTCCACTTCCCCTCAGCCCCAGGTATTATGCAACAGCATGTGTCGCATGGAGGCCACTTGGAGAGCAGAGGATTTTAATAGAACTCACCTGCCCTTGCACACTTTCATTCACTTTCCCATGATGCAACTCAATGGCATCAATTCGTTAGACCCACTGTGCCTGGTAAAGACCCGTATTTTTCAAGCTCCATGTCTCTTAGAAATTTGACATCGTCAAGCCCAAGCTGAGATAATGACTCAGCTCCTCACAGAGGACATTATAGAACTGTAGTACTGCGCATGAGTTAAATGAGCTTCATGTATAAAATCAATGGAGTGCCCCTTTATAGTTGGTATTTTAATCGAATTTCTAATTCCGGCATATCTGTTACACATAGAGAGGGGTGGAACCATTAGCTGTAAACATACAGTTAGGGAAGAACAGAAGACAATCAGACTTCCAATGTTTCCTCGTTGAATAATCTAATTTAGAATCATGTGAGGAACTGTGTAACGAACAATGTTGTTTTTTCTGAAGAAAATGTTTGAGGAAAAAAAAGAGTTTCATCCTGAAAATGTCTTAATACCATCATGTCTAACCATTTGAAATTGGTGTGATTCTGCAAAATATTGCCGTTAATGCAACGCATGAGGGAAGGCACCCCATGGCCTCAGTACAGTGCTGTCAGACCAGAAACCCGTGGCGGGTTTGCCTTGGGGGAATCACACTGTGTGTGTGGGTCGTGTATCTTTCTGCAGCATTCTGTGTTTAGGGTCTGAGTGAGGACATATGGGAGTGAAATTACAATAACGTCACACATTTATTTGCATGGGAGATTTTGTGACCTGATGAGGAATTTCAGCTTCCGTTACAGTTTTAACCACGGCAACATCATTTATTTTGGTCAGTCATCAAACACAGTGGTAGCAAAAGCTGACAGCTTAGATATTATCCAGTAGTCGTTTTTCATACTTGTGACTTTAGAGGACAGTGAGGTCATGCCTGATGTAATTTGGGCATTTTATCAACCTGGGGGGGGGGGGGGGGGGACACCCCCAAAAAAAAAACTCAACCACGGGGGTTTTATACAGAAAGGTTTTTAAACAACAATTTTTTAAAGAACGATTTAACCGA
>CM022472.1:28396339-28416975 GCA_011952105.1 Coreoperca whiteheadi | reverse complement strand
TTTTTTTTTTTTTTTTGTTGGTTTTGTGGTTTGGTTGGATGTTGTGTTTTTTCTGTTTGTTTTTTTTTTCGTTTGGGGGGGGGGGGGGGGGGGTGGGTGGTCACTCTACAAAATAAAAATCAACATCTGGTGTTTATTACAGAAATGTTTTTAGACTATATATATTTAAAGAGAGTATTTACTGACTAGAAATGTATTCCTGAGGGTGTGTAGGCCAATGAGGCTTTCAAAGTGCATTTACACCTACATGTTGATTCAGATGAAGACATAACTGACCAGTTAAGTGATTAAAGAGAATATGAGAAAAGAGAGGGGTGCGTTGGGCGGACTTGGTCTCTGTATTTTACTCCTCAATCCTGTCTGCCACCCACCTAGTCCTGTGGGTAAACCCAGGACCTGGTCCAAGGCTAAAAGTGTGGGAACCCCTGTAGTTCTGTCGGCGGCCTGCTGGAGGCGCTGTTGACTGTGAAATGCAATCCGGACGCCATCTTGAGGAGACCCCGAACGCAGCGCTTGGTCGTAGTGATTGACAACAATCTCAGGCGCATCAGCGATGGGGTTACTCACGAACAAGTAAAACAGCATCACGTCAGTTTCGGGGGTTGCAGACGTGAAAAGGGAAAGGAGAGGCGCTATCCGGCGAGGGTTCACCGCCCCGGGTTTTATTTGTATTTATTTATTTTAGTAAAGAGAAGAGGCGGCGCTGTAGCCTGATGGCCGGCTAGCTGCTCTCTGGACTCCGCCGCGGCCTGCTCGGGAGGAGGAAGGGTGGTGACGGCGCAAAATGCTCTACCGCTGACTCCCAGCAAGACGGTTATCCTGCCCAGAGACTCGCTGCGAGTTGGACGACGAGCACGATGCACTCATAGAATTTTTTAAACGCTCTTAACTTTCCGATTTTTGTTGCTGCGTGTCGAGGCTCCGAACAACAAGCGAGTGCCGTCTCGCGTGCGCCGAACTCCCAGCCCGAGACATGTCATCCAACTGCACCAGCGCAGCGCCTGTCAGCGCTAGCAAAACCAAGACGAAAAAGAAGCATTTTATAGGACAGAAAGTGAAATTATTCCGTGCGAGTGAGCCCATTCTCAGCGTTTTAATGTGGGGTGTCAACCATACGGTAAGTGCACCTTAAATGCCTCGTTGTCGCTAGTGAGCGGTTTGTTTATGCTGCTGTTTTGGTTTAGCTAGCCCGCTAGCTTGTTAGCCAGCTGCCCTCATCTGTCAAGCCAGCTTTGGTGCTTTCAGTCGGCTATGTCATTTCCCTATTTCATGGGATAACCGCCAGGGATGTAGTAGTGTGCTTGCGCAGAACTCTGCTGGCTGACTCTATGCTGAGCTGGTCACGTCCGCACAGTTTGTCGCTAACTGCTGCCGCCTTGGTTGCTAGCCGCGGTTCGCTGTGCCTGGCGCGTGCGTTTAGCGGGGATTTAAAGCGTGTCTGCTGAGCTCCCCGCAGCTGGAGCGATTAGCGCCATGGCACGTCCGCGGCGGGCTGCGCATTTTCCGCTCAGAGCACCGCGTTTACAGCCTGTCGCCATAAATCACGGATGGCGGAGGGCTTCGGAGCCAAGCCGTGAGCTACTGCTGCTGCTGCTGCTGCCGCGGTGGCAGCGCAGGCATGGGGCGGGAGGGGTGTGACAGGCGGCACGGAGCAGCTGGTTACGCTCATTGTCGGCCCCGCAGCTGCAGACAGCAGTCTGCCTGCCTGCCTGCCCATTGTTTCAATCCGCCTGCCCTGTGCGTGCATTTGCAGCTCCGGTGCTCGGTGCCTGAACCAGTTGTTGCGGTGTATTCCCTCACAGCGTGCCCCTATAAATAGAGCAGAAAAAATATATCCCCGTTCACTCTTGGCCGAGGCTGCCTACGGCTATGAAAAGCACAGGGAAAGGGCGGCTTCGGCTCCAGTGACGGATGGATGGAGTGGGCTTGCACCAGCTGTTCGGTCTCACCTAGTGTGCCACACACCTAGTAACTGTTTCACCTGACACCCACTCTTGCACAGTTTGCGTTCAGTTGCTTGAATAGCAGCCTCGCAGGGGTGACAGACAGGCTGAACAGGGCTGAACGTGTTGGATTTGCTCTGAATGGAGGGAGCACCCGGGATCCGAGATGGTGAGTTCATTGCCAGGGTCAGGTGTGATTTGCTTTCTGCTTCCCTCGTGTCAGTTGGCGTACAGTGCTGTCTGATCAGCATTGTGCTGATCAAATGACAGCGTGCTGGTGGCAAACTGACTCTTCTTCCAAACGTGAATTTGGTCAGGGAGTGGGGGAGTAGCTCAAAGGTGGCTCGCAGTCACTGCTGATAGTGGCCACCAGCCACTGCACGATTAACCCTGACAGTGGGAAATGCCTTGGTGTGTGATTTCTGCAAAGACATGAGCGCAAGCACAAGCATTGCTGTTTTTAAAGGAAATTACACGGGGTTGAATACAAATCCATGCAGCCAAGGAATTAAGGGAGCAGCTAATGACATGGTTGTCACTGCAGCATCCCCAGCCTGCAGTGGGTTGGTGTGGGTGCAGCACGCGGGCCTGGTGATTTTGGAGGCGTGGGTGGGAAGCCGATTCAAGACATCAAACACTCCCCATCGCAGTCCTCTCCTACCAGTCAGAAGCTGCAATGCATTTTTTAACGCCCCCCCCCAGCTTGTGGGGCCGGGGGACTTCGCTTGCACTCAGTGTCAGTCGGCGCTTCGGTGATGTACTGCACCACCTGTTTGATGCTGTCAGTCCCTCAGATTGTAAAAAAATGTCACGTCAGTAAGTGTTTGCCCACCCAGGACTGTCCGCGCTTCAGTTTAAGGGAGTGTTTGTATTTCACGGCACACGCTCTTTCAGTGAGCCCATTCAGCATTATTACATGACACTTTTACAATAACAGTTTCTGATGTTTGTACAGGACCGTGTGCTGTTATATACACATGGAACATTTCCTGTATAAACATTCGATACGTTTTATTTTATATCTGAGTTCTAGGAAACTAACTGACTGTTTCCAAACGTTACACGCCTAACGTGCAATCTGCAACGGTGTGCTATAAATACGACTGTTTCATTGTGATTTATGTTATGAATCTGGAAGTAAAAGCTTGGAATCAGATGATCTTTAAAGTCAGGTTGGCTGTTTATCAACTCAATTGTGTGTGTGTGTGTGTTTACAAAACACTGTTCCAGGCAGCTGTTGCACTGGTGTAACAGCAGCATATTTTCATTGCATTAACATTAATACATTATCAGGAGTTCGAATTGGCTTTCAAAATGGCCAAACGCCACTGCCAGGGCTGTGTACTTCCCCCTTTGCTGACCTTTTTTAGTTTATCTCTGTTATTCCTTAACGGCTGTTTGAAGCTACTTTCTCACTGGGGTAGTGGTATCTTCTCAATCCCCCCAGTTTCCTTTTGTATGGCTGTTTACGTCATAATCTACCAGGAGGTTTTTGGGTGAGCTTTTGCTCTGGATGGGTTTTAGCCGATAAGATCGGAGTCGGGTGGCTTGGCAGCAGCGAGACAGTCGGTCAGCCTCTGTTCTGCGATCTCAGAGTTTATGACTGGTGCTGGTAAACCTCGCAGAGATTTAGCAGAATGTGTTTGGGTCACATGAAAGCGACAATACATAGTGTCTTTTACAGACTGATGTGTGTTACAGGCGTTCACAGCTCCGCTCTGTTAATTAGCATGTGCTAACTATTAATGCTAAGAAGTAAACAGTCCTCTCAATGTTCTCCTCATGCTATGATGTTTCAAGCGCATCTTGACTGTTTGACTGGAACTGCACAACAGTAGAGTGCTTTGCGTAGGAGTCTGTTTTGAATTTCAAACTGTGCCCTCTTTGAAATTGCAGAAGTCAATATTGCTGCTTTAATTTTTTTCTATTCCTAAATAACCATACAGTCTGTCGGTGTGTATACCAGCTATTTCCTCCCTCTTGTCTGACCTCTTTCTCTCTCACGTCTCTCCTCCAGGTTAACGAGTTAAGTAACGTGCCTGTACCAGTAATGCTGATGCCAGATGACTTTAAAGCCTACAGTAAGATCAAAGTGGACAACCACCTATTTAACAAGTGGGTACATCACATCTTATGTAGCAGCCTGCTAAGGGCACAGTCGGTAATCCACGTGTAAACGGAAGGATCAACCCCACCACCAGAGTTCACAACACCTGCTGTCGCTCCAAAGTGACGTTAGATGTTTTTTATAAAATGATGACTTTCCATCTTTGCTCAAATGCTCCAATCGTGTGTGAATATACAGTGCCTTGCGAAAGTATTTGGCCCCCTTGAACTTTGCGACCTTTTGCCACATTTCAGGCTTCAAACATAAAGATATAAAACTGTAATTTTTTGTGAAGAATCAACAACAATTGGGACACAATCATGAAGTGGAACGAAATGTATTGGATATTTCAAACTTTTTTTAACAAATCAAAAACTGAAAAATTGGGCGTGCAAAATTATTCAGCCCCCTTAAGTTAATACTTTGTAGCGCCACCTTTTGCTGCGATTACAGCTGTAAGACGCTTGGGGTATGTCTATCAGTTTTGCACATCGAGAGACTGAAATTTTTGCCCATTCCTCCTTGTTGATTCTTCACAAAAAATTACAGTTTTATATCTTTATGTGTGAAGCCTGAAATGTGGCAAAAGGTCGCAAAGTTCAAGGGGGCCGAATACTTTCGCAAGGCACTGTACAGTATCTGTAATTTATCTGGTCAAAATGACAGATTGCACTTTTAACATCTCTTTGCACTCATCAAATTCCATCACAGTGCAAAAGCAGACGTTCTCTGGATGGCGTAATATTTGCTGTATTCAGAAATTCAATTCCAAGTCACAATGGAGATATTACTGCAGGGTCAGGCTGCATTCACACACAGATATTTGTACTTAAAGGTCCAGTGTGTAACATTTAGGAGGATCTACTGGCAGAAATGGAATATAATATTTATATGTTTTTATGAGTGTGTAATCACCTGAAAATAAGAGTCGCTGTGTTTTCATGACCTTAGAATGACCCTTTGTATCTACAGAGGGAGCGGGTCCCCTTCCACAGAGGTTGCCATGTTGCACCGCCATGTTTCTACAGTAGCCCAGAGCGGACAAACCAAACACTGGCTCTAGATCGGGCCGTTTGCGAGTTTCGCAGCCACCGTAGTTTCTCCTACGTGCTTGAAAGGGGAGGGTGAGGCGACCGCTAGATGCCCCTAAATCCTACACACTGGACCTTTAACTGAGCAGCTTTGCACCATAAATCCTTCTCATGGTGAAGTAGCAGTGTCGGACTGAAGCAGTGTGGGGTTTTCTTTAAGCGTGTAAGTTTGAGAATAGCATGTGGTCCTCTCCAACAATCGGAGAAGTTCTGTATACAGGTGTCGACAAAATAACGTGAACACTAAGTAAGCTGTACTTTTACTCTGAGGTGGCTGGATGACATTTAGTAGTGTTTGTCAACCCCCAGTGTTTAGTCTGCGTGCCAATCACAAACCTGTTGGTTAGTTCCATCTTGGGACTCTTGTTCCCTTTTGTTGATGCGTTGCGTCTGCGCTTGCTTTAGAAGACTGTTCTCTTTGACATAATCCTCAATGAAACAAAGACATTTGCACTGAAAATCACTGTTACAGTGTAACAGGAAGTCGTAAAGCCACACTGGCTTTGTGGTTTTGGATTCAAATTTCTTTACATTTCATGTTTTAGCTCTTTGTAATATTATTAAAGCTCTAAAAAGTTTTAGGTCGCTGGTATTGTTCTCTAGTTTGCGATCATACATCTCTTTGCATTTTTTTACTTGAACAAAATGAATTCTGTATGCTAACTGCCAATACGGATACAGGATGTGCCTAATACTAAGAGTCTAAATTAAGTATATATATATATATTTAAGTTCCACAAAGTATCTATTTACTGTTGAGATTTGTACACATTTGGCTTTAGTAGTGAAAGAAAATGATGTCAGTACCTTAGCTCACATGTTTTGTTTTGCAATGGGGTGTTGGGTTTGTTTTGCTGTTTGAGGCACTTAAGTTGTGTTCACAAGTACAACAGATGCATTTAGAAAAGGAGCTCAACGCTGTAAACGTCAACTCTGAATTGTATAATTGCCTGTGCAGGGGTCCACACAACAGCAGAAATAAATCCAACAATCAGCAAGCAAACATTTTTGTAAACCCAACGTCAACAATCAGCCAGTCTTCTTCCTCATTTTCAGCAATGAGCCTCTGAGCTCCTGTTTGTTGTACTGACTGCGTGGGACTCTGTCTCTTTCTTGTCAGAGAAAACCTGCCTAGTCGCTTTAAGTTCAAAGAGTACTGTCCCATGGTGTTCAGGAACCTGAGGGAGAGGTTCTGCATCGACGACCAGGACTACCAGGTGAGTCAAGAGGCAAGCAAACATTGATGAAAGAAATGAAAAATGATTTTAAGGTGAAATTTGTACTTTGAAGTAAGAATGGGATAACTTTTGTTTTTAATTTTTGTTGGCAGAACTCTCTGACGAGGAGCGCCCCACTCAACAGCGACTCCCAGGGTCGCTTCGGCAACCGCTTCCTGTCCAGCTATGACCACCGCTTTGTAATCAAAACCGTGTCCAGTGAGGACATCGCTGAGATGCACAACATCCTAAAGAAATACCACCAGGTAGAAGCCTCGTGTACCACCACACAGAGCAAGGAACACCTGAGTGTTTCCTACTCAGTGCTTTGATATCTGTCATGTGGTTAAAGGCTGGCTCTGGGTATCGGTGCTTTCATACAGTATTTAATCTAAACGCTGACTTTATATAGGCAGAGTATAGGAGAGACATGTAGGAGCGGCAGTCAGTGAAAATAACTTCAAATCTGCTTCCTTTATTTAAATCTTAAGTCAGGCATGCATGTACATGATGCAGCGCTGCAGAAATGATGACTGTAAAGCATTGCTGTGTCCAGTTTTAATCAATTTTCATGCTGTATATTTCATACCTCACTCCCACACTGCCCATTACACTCTCCGTTCTCCTCCCCTGATTGTCTCCAGTTTATAGTGGAGTGTCATGGCAACACGCTGCTCCCTCAGTTCCTGGGCATGTACAGGCTAACGGTGGACGGGGTGGAGACGTACATGGTGGTGACCCGGAATGTATTCAGCCATCGCCTCACTGTACACCGCAAATATGACCTGAAGGTAGGGATGTGTTGGTTGACTACGAAAACAACACCAACACGCATTGACTGCACACCGATCTCTCTCACAAAGTGAGAATACGCCTGTGGCCACTCGGTGAACGAGCCCCCCGTGTCAAAGATTATGGATGTGGAAACGTGTATACATTAGGGATTTGTTTGAAACAATGTATGTAAATATAACAGGCAAAAAACGAATTTATAAAAAGACTAAAAAGTGGAATAATGACAAAAGAACGACACGACATAATATAAATAATAAGGGGAGAAAAATAAAGACATAAAAGGGGACAGGGGGCGGCTGTGGCTTGGTGGCAGAGCGGGTCGTCTACCAATCGGAAGGTCGGCGGCTCGATCCCGGCTTCCCCCGGCCATGTGTCGAAGCATCCCTGAGCAAGATACTGAACCCCAAATTGCTCCCGAAGCTGCGCCTTCGGTGTGTGAGTGTGTGTGAATGATCAGTTTCAGTAGTACTGATGGGCAGTTAGCTCCTGCCATCAGTGTATGAATGTGTGTGTCTGGGTAAATGTGATCTGTAGTGTGAAAGCGCTTTGAGTAGTCGGATGACTAGAAAGGCGCTATACAAGTACAGTCCATTTACATTTACATAAAAAATGACAAAGTGAATTAAATGATTGGGTCGGCTGTTACTGTACAAATTCCTATGTGTAAATTTTCCGTACTGTTTTTTAGTATTCCCTCGTCTGTGTGTGTGGTTGTTTGTCCCTGAGGAAGATCCCTGCGAGCTGTTTTGCCTGCCTGTGCATCAGGAGCACCTGCTTTATGTTCCACTACTGTTAGATCCAAGTAAAACGTCCTCCGTTCCTTTTCATTTAATGATTTAAAAAAAAAATCACATAAATGATTCAAATCACGTACGCGCGCTATATTCTGCACTACTTGAATTTGAACTTAAATAGAGAAAAGTCCCCGCCATCCTGGTGAAATTGCTGGGAGATTCCAACAAAGAATTCTAGGTTCGTGCTGACTGCTTCTCGACTCTCCCCTTAAAAAACTTAAAATCCTTGAGCGCATAAGCCTCTTCTCCTGCCAAGTATTCTCTGGAGACCAGCGTTACCTTTCCAGCACTGACAGTTTAAGAAGACGCCGTGTGAGTTAAAGTGGGTAATAGGCTAACAATGCCTCTGATGTAGCTTGAGCTGCTTTTAATTAATCCTATTTTTATTCTTATTTTCCCTCATTTTTAGGGTTCTACAGTCTCGAGGGAAGCCAGCGACAAGGAAAAGGTACGTTTTATTCCTGTGCAGTGACGGCTGCTGCCGTGATGGGACAAAAATAAACGCTCTTAGCTCACCCCAGAGGCAAACCTGTCAAATGCCTAAATTAAGTAGTTAAGTAAGTAAGTAGATGGATGGTAGTACCGTTTCCACTGGCCTCATGCTGCCAGTTTGTAATACTCTGTGTGCTATTGGAATGGGACGTATTTGTACCTTTCCTCTATTCATGCCCCTAAATCCTACAGTTAATGATGTGGGTGTGGCCCTGTGACCACAGATCATCCTCATTACCAAACCACACTGAGATTCTACATTTTGGAAAACTTAAGTATATGGCATTAAACCCAGAAAGACAGCATTTCTGCTGCTGTTTGGTAACCAAAATACTTTCCCTGTCTTCAGGCTAAAGAACTCCCCACTTTTAAAGACA
This sequence comes from Coreoperca whiteheadi, assembly GCA_011952105.1. Lineage (NCBI taxonomy): Eukaryota > Metazoa > Chordata > Actinopteri > Centrarchiformes > Sinipercidae > Coreoperca > Coreoperca whiteheadi. The sequence continues at coordinate 28,408,159 of CM022472.1, read as the reverse complement.
ACGACTTCCTAAATGAAGGCCAGAAACTACAGATAGGAGATGACAACAAGAAATACTTTTTGGAGAAGCTAAAACGGGACGTAGAGGTAAGAAACACACATCCAGGTGTTGCCATCTAGCGTGCTGTGGAATTCATCAGCTTCAAAGCTGTTTACAACTGACTGTGTGATAGTGCTTTTCAAATGAGGACCGCCGCAATAAAATAATCTGTGTGAGCAACTCCGAATCGGTTGGACATGTTAAAACTCACCATCTTTGAATTGCTTTTACACAACTTGAAGACATTTTAATCTTGTTATTTTTTAATATATTATTTGATTTGTTCAGGTAGGGGTCAAAATGTGAAATGTGTCGGTAGCAGCGAGCATTGAAAAACGTAGAATACCAAAAAATGGGATTGGTGTGCTTCTTTACCTTTAATGTGACAGTTTCTCATTTAAATCATAAATTATAATAGACCAGCTATTTTACCGGGGCTAAGTTCTTCTGTTAAAGCGAACGTATTAAAAAAAAAAAAAAAAAAGAAAAGTATAAAACAAACCCTACGGTCTTGGTATTAGTACCAACACTCGGGTATTGTAAGGGTGCAAGTACCAAAGCATTTAGTACAAATGACTCACATTGAGGTTATATTCCAAAACACAGTTCTGTTGTCCAAATGAAAAAGCTCAGTTTGACAATTCTGACATTACGGGGTTTCACACTTTAAACCAGTTCTGAATAGATTTTATTTGGACACCCTGGGTTAGATCAACCTAGAAACACAACATTGACATATTATCGCCATATAAAGTTGTTGTGGCTACCGTGTTAGCAAACCGTTGCATATTTACACATATCCAGCTAACACGAAGCGGCTTTATGGACTTTTTAAGATACATACCATTACCATGGAGTTGCAAGTGTGAAATTTTTTTTTTTTTTTGTAAATGTTATTTTGAATACATAGACCATAGTGTTTGGCATTTCAATCACAAAAAAAAGGTCCTTAAGAATGTTTTTAATTACGACTTTATCCGCGAGACCTGTGTGATGAAGCCCTAAAGTGCAGATGTGACAGCGAGGCATTACATTGAGTGCCTTTCTGTGTGTCAGTTCCTGGCCACCCTAAAGATCATGGACTACAGTCTCCTGGTGGGCATCCATGACGTGGAGCGGGCAGAGCAGGAGGAGATGGACGTGGAGGGCGTGGGGGAGGAGGAGGAGTACGAGAACGACGGGATGGGCGGAGGGGTGCTCACCGGCTCCTTCGGCACGCCTCCCGACAGCCCCGGAAACCCTCTCAACTGCGGAGGATTCTTCGGCCCCGGGGAGTTTGACCCCTCCGTGGACGTTTACGCAATCAAGAGCCACGACAGTAAGGGCTGACTTTGACGTCCATGTGACTTACTGAACTTAGCTGCAGCTTTAAATGAAGCTATGTCAGGTTAAGAACACTCAAAACTAAGGAGTTGCATGGCCAAAGCCGCAGTCCTCGTACATTAGTGGTAGAAATGTGTCTCCCTCGAAGCCACGGCAGCTTTTATTATTTTTAAAGTAAAAGGTAAAAGAGCAGGTGAAAGTAAAACCTTGTGATGTGTTGTTCTTGTGTGCTAGGTGCTGTGAAGAAGGAGGTATACTTCATGGCCATCATCGACATCCTCACGCACTATGATGCTAAGAAAAAAGCTGCACATGCTGCCAAAACTGTGAAACACGGGGTGAGTGTCCATCAGTCGAAGCCTACACATGAGAAGGGCAGAAGATTCGGAAGTCCCAGTGTGCTACATATAATGAATAAATAAAAAATGATGAAAGAAATAAGCATATGAATTCAATTTAGTGTTCTGTTTTCATATTAACAACGTTTTATTGGAGTTAATTGTTATTTCCAAATTACCTTTTTTAGTCTGTTTTTATTTCATTTCACTTGAAGACAGTGGGAGTTTACACCAGAGCATGTGCCCTCAGCCTCCCAGCTAGCTAACCAGCTGTCAGCAAGCTAGCTAGCTCCAGTTAGCTACAACAACCAAAGAGAGAGACTGTGTGTGTGTGTGTGTGTGTGTGTGTGTGTTTGCTCTTCACACACTTGTGTCTTTTTCTCTAAAGGAACAGCTTCAGAAACACAGAGCGGCCGAGGTCTTTCTGAATTAACTAGCTAGCCGCTGCTGCTGCTAACACTGACTCGTCACTTTGATACTGAGTAATAAATCCACGCCCACAACACAACACAGCCCAGCTAGTTAGCTGGCTAGTGAGGTAGCATGTGTAGTATTGTTAAGCTAAATAAAAAGAGAAGCTAGTTCTTGAGTTGTACCAGGTCATGGTGTTTATTTACAGCAGTAGCCTCTAGTTTGTTGATTCAGAAGAACTTTAGCCTTGTTGGTGCTTTCCCTAACAGGATTTAGCTGGCTAAATTTAGGTTGTTGTGCTTGCTGAGCGAGACTGGGAGCATAATGTTTTGTAATAATTACATTACATTATTTCACTATTTATTGGTTCAGTTAGATATTTTACTCTTTACTTTATTTATTCCTATTATTATTATTATTATTTATTTTGTAATGTATTCTCTATTGAATACTCTACTTAATATTGAACGCTCTGGGGCTTCATAGAAGATACCATAGCATAGTCTTTTTTAATGTATTTTCTTGTAAGTCCTGAAACAATTACTGTAGTTGATTGTCAGAAAATTAATCGTTCCAAAGTTTTATAAATGATTAATCATCATATATCAGGCAAAAGTGCTCAACATTCTCTGTTTCTAGCCTATCAAACAGGTGAAGATCTGCTGATTTGATTTTTTTCTGTTTTATAACTTTGTACATTGAATAACTTTTGAGTTTTAGACTGATGATTTGACAAAACAAGAAAGGAAACAGATCTGCTTCTTTCACTATTAAGTGATATTTTATGGGCATACCAAATAAATGTTTAATTGTAAAAACAATCACCAAAAGTAATCATCAGTGAAAACAATCGATAGTTGTACGCCTAAATGTAACACAGCAAGTGAGATCTTCAAGCTGTGCGTCAGGTCCTGGGGCCCCTGGAAGTGCATTTTACTCCATGTAGCAGAGAAAAGCATGGAAATCAAAAGCATTGACGATCTTATATTATGTATGCGAGTTACTCCATCTATCTCATTTTCATTTAGCTCCCTTTTTTTTGTTATGTTTTGTTTCTCAGGCGGGGGCAGAGATCTCGACGGTGAACCCGGAGCAGTACTCCAAACGATTCTACGAGTTCATGTCCAACATCTTATCATAGACTCATCTCCGATCTCCCGGTCCAGCCAGTCACTTCCTGTCATAGATCTGTCAGATGCCACGCACTTATTTCTCTTCTCCCTCACCTCTGCGTAGGTCCCCTCTCCCCCACGCCTCTCTACCCCCTTTTTAAAAAAAACAAAACAACAAAAACTACCAGTATCCTCCCGCAGCCAGGACCAGTCTGGCAGGAAGGATGCGCCGAGCCTGTTACAATGTCCCACACAAACGACACCCACCCACCACCTCCCTGGCTCCTACATCCACTGCAAGGAAAACTCATGAAACCCCCTCACCGAATTCGCACCGGCATCCTGATAATCTCCCTGTTCTTTTAAAAATGTTCTGCCTCCCAGTGCTCCTCAGCCACCCTGTTACTCCTCACGCCAGCACGGAAACTGTCTCACTAATGCCTTGAACGAGTGTGTCAGCTTCAGCAGTTAACAGTCCGTTAGTACAGTCTCTTCGGTTTCTGTTCAAGTCGTCGTCGTTCTTATAATTTCTATTAGACACAAGCGCGCACACACAGATGTAAACAACTCGCACAGATGCTAAATGGTCAGATTGCATGACAAACTCGTTGACAGTCGCCATCAGGCTTCTCTCTCAGTAACGACACAAACATAAAAAAGCACTGCTGACAAATTGGAACGACAGGGGATAAACACATTGATATATAATGGTGTATTAAGTAAATGAATGCAATATCAAAAATGCATGGCTGATGTGTACATGAGACTCCACCAGTAAGTTGAAACATCAAACCACTGAACTTAGCATCTGAGTGTTATGACTAAAACAACAAAAGAGGAAAAAAAACAAAAAAAACAAATTGGTGTTTGAATGTTACGTTGCCATATCGTTTTTGAATAGTTTTGAAATTTTAACCGTCAGCTTGGTTGAAGTTGGGGTAAGAAAAAGAAACTCACATAAAAAGGGGAATTCTGCAGCAAATACTTGTTTTATTACCATAAGGATCATTTTTATATCTTGTTTACATTAATGTAGCAATTTTGTGTTTGTATACAGTATTGTTTTGTTACCAACAGACATTAGAAGAAAACGGTTACTTGAAAATGATTCATTGCATATTAAAGGGAGTTTTATCTTGTTTGGCTATGCTTATTTCTAAAATGACTGTCCCTCAAAGGCTAATAGAGTTTGCTACTAATGAATATCTATTTATATTCTTTTTAGATGTGGAAACATGAGCATACGTAGAATATGATATTGAACAGGAACTAGTTGCCAGGGCTACTCGGACCTGTATCTACATTCAGTCTTCCAGTTATTGAAGTTTATCTCCTCTTGCTTGTACATTTTGGTGGTGGTTGAAAGGTCATTCTTGACCTCAGGAACCGTGGTTTTAACTATTGTTTTTGCTTTTTTTTGTTTGGGTCACGTGAGAACCAAGTTATGTCCACGACAACTGACCCAACTCCATCCACCAAGGAAGACCGTGAGATGCAATTGAAAACTCCAGAAAAAGCTAGTAAGTGGACCCTGAGTTTGGCTTTTTTTTTTTTGTTAAAACCTCTAATTAAGAAAAACACAATTCTAGGCTTGTTGTGGCAGGTTACATTAAAGGAGGGAACTCAAGTGAGTTGGTGTTGCACTTCCACGGGTCTGGAGACTCTCCAAGCCTTTTAAGAGAGATTTTCAAAATGAAAGCCAAAGAGGCCAAAATATGAATTTTAGGCCCTAGGATGGGGTCAATTCCGACTTCCCATAATGCAACCTGATAGCCTACTTTAGTTAGACCCTTCCTGCCTAGTAAACTTAATCTAATGAGATCATCAGGCTTATTATTTCATAGACTTTAGAAAACTCAGACATTATGCAACTGCTTAATCTGGCTCAATAGTAATGTATAGTGGGCTAAACTTTGTGCAAAATCAGTGATGTGCCTTTTAAATGTTTTTTTGAATATTAGCAACACTTTATATGTGCAGCTGAATCACTCCTAGATCTAATGTTCAAGATTTGTTTTAAAGATAATATCAGGATGCAATCATCTTTTTCAGTGTGTGGTTTAAGTTGCTAATCCTGACTGGGGAAGTTTGAAATCACTGGCCCAAAAAACCCCCAAAGCATTTCCCCTGCGTTTTCTGAGGGTTCAGTGTACAGAATTGAGATTACAACTGGCCCCTTCAGGATTTTCCCCCACAAAGCGTGAGATCGTAGCGTACATAGTCTTTGGGACGAGTGTTTGGGAATGTCTCTGCAGTGTGTCATTAGTCTGGTGCTTCTTACAGTCTGACACAAGCTGGAAAACTTAAAAGTGGCAATGTAGTGCAAGATCCTCCAACAATAACACCAGTTGTTTAAACGTGTGCTCATTTATTGAACAATATCCATAAGAAGAAAACAAAAAAAGACATTACAAGCATTGTTTATTATTTGTATACAAAACATCTGTGTTGGTGAGGTGTGGGGAGAAACAGCAGCTCTAATCCATCCTGGCCTTCAGGGTTCTTGTGGTGATCTTGTCTTTCTCACTGCCGGATAAAAAGAGAAGGCTGTCAGTCACTGCAAACCTGCCAATCCACCGAACCCAAGCACACTTGTACTTGTTATCACTGTACTTACATGACGTGTACGACAACTCCCATGCCAGACACAGCATCTCTATCTACTGCATTCAGCATCGCCTGGGAGATGGTCTCAAACAGGTCCTCTGGTTCCTGCACGATCAAACGGTCATGGATTTTTAACTAAAGAATACCTGTGACATAGGTAGACTTCACTTACAGTACAAGAGGAGGTGTGTCTCCAACAACTAGCCCCAAAAATTTGATTTGACAGTTTTCCACATAGTAGTAGTTTACACGCACACATATGATTCCTCATTACCAGGTGGGACCCTGCATACGTCATATTAACAAACACAACTGGGGGAATACTCAGTGCACATAAATAAAGTGGTAGTACCTGTCGTTTAGCGTCCACTAACCAACCTACAGGCGTTAAGAGGGACTTCAAACATCGCTCAGCACTTACCATGTCTGGCTCCCACAAGGATTCACACATGCCGTACATCTGCTCTGAGCAGGTGCCGCTCACAACAAAGTCTTCCGTCACCATGGGGCAGCCAATCAAATCCAAGGAGCAGATGAATGGCTCTAAGGTTTTGGGGTCTAGTCCGGCGATCACAGGCTCGATGTAGTATGGCCCGAACCTAACGAGAGCATCACATGTTACCCAGCTTGTCTTTTACCTTCCATGTAAGTATTTGCGCCTACAGTATTTTGTCTTGTCTGCAGCTTTTAAAAGGTGGACATGGGTCTTGTTCACACTAAAACGGGTGTATATTAAGTGCAGTTAACTCACCTCCTTTCATACAACAGGTTGGACACCATGCTCATGAAGGTCTTGGGCTTGATCTGGCGACCCTCCTTCAGCTCATACAGGTTCAGTCTGAATTTAAGCCTCTGGGCTCTACACACAAGGCAAAGACCAGCAGTGTTATTCATCATTCCTGAGACACTTAACATTCGATTTAAAGTGTCAAAACATATACACAGAGGATGCAAATTTAACTTATTTTCTAGCTGTGACTAACAGCATTGATAATACAACAGTTCCACATAAGTAGTACAACATAGTGTCATTCTCAGGGATAAGTATTGTCGCTGTGGTATTGAACTAGTGTTTGTCGATACCAATGCATGAGTTTGGAAAGTTGTGTAAGTCCTTTGCAGACCTTCAAAGAAAAGAAACCAAATGAAAGAACTGCCCTGCCACTATGAGAGGGAGAGAGAGACATGGAGGTTAAAGACACTCACACTGTCTGAACATCGGTGGCCAGTCCAGCCAGCCCGATGTACAGCCTCTCTCCCATGGGGAAGATCTTCTGGAAATCTGTGGTGACCATCTGCGCCTGAATGCCAAATCGCCGGTCCGCTGCGATCGCCACACAGTTCTTCCCCCGCATGGCCATGACGGCCCCTCCGTTATAGGACATAATAGACTGGATGAGGAAGGAGAAGAGAGAGGGAAAGTCAGTCGGCGCTGAAACAATTAACAGACAGAAAATGTATCCGCAACAATTCTGATGAATCAATGCGTTTTTAAAGCAAGCAAAAAAATAACAAGCTATTTAAACATGTCAATTTTGGCTCTATTAGAGCATTTTTCACATTTATTGCTTTATTGTCCGGACAATCAATTGGATGGTTGGGGAAATAATACGCAGAGTAATCAATAATCAAATAAATTGCAAGTTGAAGCCTTATTATGAAGCATAAAGCGGATGAATCAAAAGGGAGAAAAATTAACCTCAACCATGGGAATGGGCTACTTGTAAGATTACAGTAGAAATGTGTGTGACATATAACTAACTAATATGCAGTATATTTTCTCCTCAAAATAGAACATTATGACTGAAATTATTTGTAACCCCCACGTGTAAACATGGATAAGTAATTTCTAATAAGTAAAAAAAAAAAAAATAACAGTGAAATAAAGTGTAGTTCTAGGACATAAACAGTGAACAAATGTCGGACATAATCGCGCGTGATATTTGTAACTGCAGCGGTATTTAAGTGGAGGGTTGTTTAAATTGTAGCTGGTAGTTTGCTGCTGACGGTGGCTTTGACGTCAACATTGTCCTGTAGCTAACGAGGCTAACGTTGTCTTGTGCTGAAGCCTCAGCTAACCAAGCTGACAGCGTCCTGTCAAGCTGACGCAAACGGCACTAACGTTACAGCAGCTTAGAGTTGACCTCAGTTATAAAAGCAAAAGGCCATCAGGGCGAATTCAGGAAATGAGTTAACAAACGTTACTGTACTAAATACAGCGTTAGCTCAGGTGCAGCTAGGTAAGCTAACGTCATAGCTAAGTTTCTGTGCTAGCTCCCCGACTACCATTACAGTTTACTCTTCTGAAAAATTAAACTATGACGTTATCTAAGGAATTCATGACTTGATAAACCTAGTGTTGAATCCGTTACAGGATAATAGCTAAATTTAGTGAGCACGGTATGGATGTCTATGGGCTAACGTTAAGTCACCAACATTAGCTTAGCCAAGCTCTTGTAACTGTTAGCCTTATTTTTGATTGAATTTAAACCCTTTTACCCAGTAAACTGATCTTACCATCGTGACCTAATGTATGCTGATCTTACCATCGTGGCGGTGTTGCGGTATATTTCTAACTGCCAGAACTTGCAAACTCCACTGCTTCGTAGCTATTATGAACGACTGCTCGTCTCCCCACAGTGACTACACGGTTTAGGAACATAGAGATCACACTAGCGTGAATCTCCCACGTCATCGCTCGCGCAAATGTAATTGGTTGAATGAGCGTCACTCGGGGAGAAGCGCTGCTGTCATTGGAGGACATGGCTGCGCGTGCATAGTTTGTTTGAGGCGTGTTAAAGTGAAATTAAAACCGGGAGGTTTCTTTTTGATTGGGAAAGGGGAAAACATTTAGTTCTGGTTGGACGGGAGAGGATGCTGCACGTGACCTGGGAGTATATGGAAAGGAGTTTTGTACAACTGTGGTATGGCCCAGTATCCCTATGTGGAAGTTTGATACCCCAATAGTGGATTTAGAGGTATTACAGACCAAAATGGTAAATAACCAAGTTGATTTGTTGAATGAATTTTTTTAAACAGAACGTGAGTGTGAATGGTTGTCTGTCTATGTGTCAGCCCTGAGACGAGTTGGCCACTGTCCAGGGTGTACCCCGCCTAAGGCCCAAAGTCACTGGGATAGGCTCCAGTCACCCGCAATCGCCAACGGGAACAAGCGTTAGAAAATGACTGACTGACTGACTGAATTTTATAGACATGTGAACCAAAAATACATTCATTTTAAGCAAGTTTTTACAGATGGATCCAAAGATTCGATAACAGGAGTTACAGCTGCTGCAATTGCAGTTCCTAGCCAGAAGAGTGAGATGAGCAGGAGAGCATCAGCTCACTTGAGTGTATATGCTGTTGAGCCGTTTGCCATTTTGATGGCTTTAGAATGGATAGAATACACTAAGTTAAACAGAACTTTAATCTGCAGTGACTCTGTCTCTGCAGAATCATCAGGAGGTTGTTTTAATGATATTATGTCTATTTATTCCAGAATAAAGAAGGTTGTTATATTTATGTGGGTCCCAGCACATATGGGTATTATAGGAAATGAGAAGGTAGACAAAATAGCTAAGAAAGCATTACAAAAAGAGAGTATAGAAGCAGATATCAGCCTTTCAAGGTCAGAAGAAGAGTATAGTGTGGGGGAAAATTATTAAAGAATGGCAACAAAGGTGGGACGAAGAACTAAAAGGAAGGCATTTATACTCAATTACAAAAAAAAAAAGTGTTGGTACTGTGGAAAATAAGGCAGGAAACAGGAGAGAAGAGACTATTGTAACCAGATTAAGAATAGGGCATAATAAATTAAATAGCACTCTTCACATAATGGGGAAACATCCTACTGGGTTTTGTGATCAGTGCCAAATACATGAAACTGTAGAACATGTGCTTATTAATTGTTCAAAATATGAATTACAGAGAATAGATATGATAAAAGACATGGGAAAAATAGGACTAATAGGACATGGAGTAAAGAGTATAATGGACTGCAGTAGAAGTGAACAAGGAATGAAATATTGGTGTTGCTTTCTGACTAAAAGAGGACTAATGAAAATAATATAACTAATTTATATGGGAAATAACTAGAACCAGAAGATGGCAGTAATGCAACGTCAAGGATGCACGCTGCCATTAAATCCCGAAGAAGAAGCGGTTTCTTTTACATTTCGAAGGCGCTTCAGAAACCGTACACTCACCCTCAAGTTTAGGTCTTATGGTGACCGTCGGTGGGTTGGGTACGCAACCAACGGTTGTTTTATCGGTTCATGTCTCAATTCTTTCTCTACTAACTGAATAATAATGCGTGAGAAGAAGAAGAATTCCAGCTCGGTCCTCAAATTGTTTGACCAACGGCTACAAACCTCAACAAAACCTATTCAGTCAGTGCAAAGCGCGCTAAAAAAAGGCAACCACCGCTTCAGATTTGCTCAAACTATAATCACCAAACTTGATGAACAACTTAAACAATTATCAAAATTCTGACCAATAAAGGTCTTGTCAAGTGACAGAATTGGCTAAATTCATTAGCACCCCACAGTTGAATGAGGTTTTAAGTAATGTAAGTCCCACGGCTGAGAAACAGTCGATTCAATTCCCACTGTGCATCCTGGTACAACAACTCCTGGGCGCGAAATAAAAGCGTCATATCAGTTTTGGCGCAGACAACACAAGAGAGGCCATCGATTTTGTGTCACCTGGGAACTGCTTCGTTGACAAAGGGGGTGTTGGTGTGAATATTTGCCCACGTCTATGCTTGAAAAGTGTGTTTTGTGTAGCAGTATCTGAATGACAGAGTATACCTGGTGACAACTTAGGTTTGTTTTAAAAAGGAAAAAAAGCTAATAACGGAGGCTCTGGAAATACGTTTTTATTTCGGTTGCTACTCACGGGTGTATATCTAAGTAACAGATATGTATATATTACAAAAACGTTTGAGATAAAAGCAGGTCCTACTATATTGTAAAAATCAAAAAACTGTACAAAGTTCAGATCACATTAACCTTAAAGGGGTATTGGCTTCCAACAAGTAGGCCTCTTGCATTCGTCTGAAATATAAATTATGTTACCGTTGTGTTAACTGCTTTTTACAATAAAAGCCGTGGGTAGACCTGGAGCCATGTGGTTCCCTGTTTGAAACGCGTGACAGACTCCCAACCACACCATCCAGCCTCACTGCATTAATACATGCATACCTGCCTCAGTGCACTAAAGAGATGAAGATGTAGGAGTGGGCGGAAAATTCTGAGCCAGCCTTTTCAAACTGTTCAGTCCGTCTGCATGAGAATTGTGTTGCGTGTTCATCTCTTCATGAAGTTGTCCAGGGAGGCTGGCGTCCGCTGAATGGAGTGGATGTTCCTCTTCACTCGGTCCTCTAAGGAAGAGCTGGCAGCACTCTCCAGCTTCATGTTACTGCAAGGGGGAGGGGGAGAGAAAGGTGAGGTGTTTTACTGGAGCGGAGAACTGAGCATGCAAGAGAAGGGTTGAAAATGAAGTGACATCATTGTTTGCGCATTTTAAAAACAGAATAGGAGACGCGTGTCCATAAATGTCCAAACCCTCTGGTAAAGCTCTGCGGCCGCGTCGCTCGGAAACTCACTGAATGAAGCCAGCGTGGCGGTCACGCTTGGCATTTTGTTCCCGCTGCTTTTCCTGCTCGTCTTGCCGCTTGTATCTCCTCACGTTATTCTCCCGGTCCTCCTCCCTCTGCTTGGCCTGCTCCATCATCTCCCGCCTCTTGCGCTCCAGCTCTTCTGCAGAGAGATTCCTACAAAAAAAAAAAAAAAACAAACACGAGAAAATTGATAGAAAAAAAACAATTTAAAAAAAAAAAAAAACCCCCCCCTTTTTTTCTTTTTACCATATAAAATAAACATACTCTGTTGTTTAAAGATAGGGCTCCAAAAAAATATATCCATATTATAATATCTTTGTGCATCCTAATTATCTATATTTTTTTCTTTTAATCAATATTAAATAAAAAT
>CM022472.1:28379370-28394510 GCA_011952105.1 Coreoperca whiteheadi | reverse complement strand
ACCGGGGGGAGGGGGTTGTTTTTTAAACCAATTTAATTGGGTAAAAGGAAAGCCCCCCCCCTGCCGCTCAAGCTTTTTGGCAGAGAGATCCCTAAAAAAAAAAAAAAAAAACAAACACGAGAAAATTGCTGGAATAAACTCAGTGTAGGTGCTGATTGAGACGATGCTCTGAAAAACAGATTACTATTTAAAAAAAAAAACCCCCCAGCATTTTCTGGTTACCTTAACCCAAACATCATAGCACGAGTAAGCATAATAAAAGTAAGATAAGTGGAGTAATTTGATTTTTTTGACACATATACAGCTTTATCAGACTTCGGTTCTGTTTCAGCAAACACAAGTCGTACAGCAAGTCAACTGTTTGATGGCAAATATTCTGACTTTTTTTAGGCATTCACTCGCACAAACAGCTGTGAAAAGAATTACCCATCGCAGTTAATTGCAGAAAATATGTAAAAAGACAAGCGACAAGGATATACCTTGGCAGCAACATGACAGAGAGGGTTTCCGATTGAATACCGGAGCAACATTGTACTCTAAAGGGGAATGGGTGACTCTAGTCATTATCACCACAAATTTGAAAGATGAAAGGTATACGTCCATAAGCAAATAATGATTGTTAATCAAAATACTGTCAAAATTAGAAGAATGTCAGTATTTGGACTATAGCCTGCATTTACAGGTGCAGTGTCTACACTTAACTTACTTACTTGGACACGGGGGGCCTCTGTCTGTGGTAGCGCTCGCTCTGTAGGCCGGTTGCTCTAGGCCCAACCTTCCTGTCGCCGCCGTGTGACGACGAGGAGCGGGAGTGACCTTCCCGGTTGTTCCTGTGAGGCGATCGGGAGCGGCTCCCCTCGCGGTGCCCCGAGTGATTGGAGGGAGCTGAGGACTGGTGATGTCCGCCAGCGGGGAGCTGCGGGGGCAGACTGGAACGGTTAAGGGGTTTTCCGGTCCACCGAGAGACGAATATATTGGAACGGTAGAATCAAAATAACAAGCGGCGCAATGGCACGCTGCTTTGCTGCTTACTGACCAGCAGGCCGTAGCCGGGAAGACGATGGGAACGAGACCTGGTGTCTGCTGAAGATTCGTCTCGTGAACGGGACCTGAATGTAGAGAAAAGACGACAATTAAAACAGCTTACTTAACTGAACTGATTGAATATCCTGGAGTAATAGTGTGAATCCCATTATAGAAAATATGGTATTCTTGCTTTATACTTAATGTGCTTTGCTGGTTGAGCTCACCAAAAAAAACAAAAAAAACCCCCACTTATTTCTAGTGTTTTCCAATTTTTTCTTAAACAACGTCCTTACAGACCTGTGTTTTTTCTTGTCGTCCTCGTCTGAGCTCCGTCGCTTATGCTTCTTCTCCTTCCTCCGCTCTTTGTCACCTTTCCTCTCCTTTTTATCCTTCTTCCTCTTCTTTTTCTTGTCTTTCTTGTCGAGATTCTGGCGCAGCTGTGGGAGGACACGCCGAGGTTTTACCACAAGCAAAACTACGCGACATTCTCCCCTCCTGACTTGTCTAAAACACAACTGCAGTTGTGTTGAGGAAGTTAGTGGAAACGTCACTGAAAGATGCTAAATAAAAACATTAAAAAAAAAAAAAAAAGGGGGGGGGCAATACATGTAAATGTCAGACATGAGTGAGTTGGTTTACAGTAAAAAAAAAAAAAAAATAAATTATGAAAATCGAGTCAAAAGTCAAAGCAACATCTTACGAGGTCGTCAAAATGAATCAATTACCAAAACGAATACATCCACACAGTTCTTACCATTTCTTTAATTTTCTTCATCTTCACTGGATTAGTCAAGACTTCTCTCTTCTTTTCTTCCTCACGTTTCCTTCAGAAAAACAAACAAAAGCGCAAATGAAACCGTTTGCAACGTTCAGCACGCTTCCAGAACAAATTGCAGGAGGGAGAAGGGAGTTTACCAACCTGATTTCAAACAGGGGGTCTTCCCTGATCTTGGCAGCAAGGTCGAGGCTGGAGGCGGGTGTGGCCGGGTTGAAGATGGACCCGGGCAGGAGGCCGGTCTCGGTGGACGGACCACTCTCGGGCTCCTCGTACTGGTCGGTGATCTGCTTGTCAATAGGACGTCCCAGCAGATACTCATCTCTGGACACCTGACCGGCAGGGCCCTGGTACATCCAGTCCAGGCGGTCATCCTTCTTTCTGTCACCGCACAGAGAGACACACAGCATGACTTTGACACGGCTTCTTCTTCTTCTTAATCCACTTTTAAGATTATAGCAGAGAACTCACTTGATGGCGCCACGTTCCTCTGCATATCTTGTCATTTCCTCTCGACTTCGCTCCTCTTTCAGTTCTTTCTGGAGCTCCTCGATCTTCTTGCGCTCAGCCTCATGCTTCTGCTCGGCTTTCCAGACGCGCTCGATGTTTTTCATAGTCTGGGGATGCCAGCTCTTTTTCAAGTTCTGGCAGAGGACATGGTTGAAGACGTTAAGTAGGAGCGTACGAACCTGCCTGGTTACTGGCTTCAGTGGGACACATTTGACTTGAAATGGGTTTAGCAGGATTACCCTGCCGACCAACGTCCTTCACGTAGACAGAAGGAGTATAAAAGTAATCGGCCGGCAAACTTACTATTAATAATAATCTACAAGGAATCCAAAACATCAGTAAGTCAATTCGGCAGCTTTTACGCTTGACGTTAAGCTAACGCAAGCTGTGCCGGCTACTAAAATATGAGAATACGATAGGACCGAAGTTAAAATGACCATTGTCGAACTGAACTGTGCTCGTAACAATTCCCAGTAGGCATTCACTTAATGTTGTAGCGGCTGTTTAGACACCATCAAGCAAACGGACAAGTTTGAACGCGCATATTCTGAACGGGGCTAACAGCATCACAGAAAGCGCCGAGCTCGCTCGCATACTCACCAGATCGCCGCCGCCCATTTTGAAGAATTCGTAGTTTCAGACCGACACAAGAAAATGGGAAAATCTAATCTCTCCCTAAAACTATTTAAAAAAAGAGAGGGTCAACAGACGCTCAACGCTAGCTAGAAAATGGGGCTACTGAGTCTTGTGTGCGATGTATTTCCTGTTTGGTAAAATTCCCCTTCCGGTTCCAGCTCACGGTGCCTTCACGGGCCCACCGTGACGTCCTGACAGAACGGGCCTGTCGTGAAGAAACGATCACTGCTATTGCTCAACGTGACTTTCACGTGGATTTGGTGGCAGTTAATGCAAACGAGCGCGTATTTTGGTGGTTGTGAGTTAGCTGCACAAACGTGTATGATATAATTCAACACGCGGTGTTGTTGAAGTCTGACAGCACCTAAAGCCAGCATCCTGACCGTGAACCCAACCCGATCAGTGGTGCCCAACAGTTTTGGCTTGTGACCTTCTTAAAACGAAGCAATTCGTAACATATTATTTAGAGTTTAATATGAAAGTTAAAGTATCCAATATTTCAAAAGAAAAAAACATGCTAGAGAAAAGGCTGAAAAACAATTCTAACTTGCTGTAATATATATACAGTGAAAAATCCCCCTTCTCGCCACCAGTGGGGTGGTATGTGTCATCCTCATGCTCGGATCCTCTCCCAGAGGTCAGGGAGTTTGAGGGTTCTGCGCAGTACCTTAGCTGTTCCGAGGACAGCACTCTTCTGGACAGAGACTTCAGATGTTTCTACCTGGAATCTGCTGGAGCCACTCTCCCAGTTTGGGGATCCCAGCCCCCCGGTTGCTCCGATTACCACTGGCCTCGCAGTTGCTTTTCCTCTCCACATCATTTCTAGCTGCTCTTTCAGCCCTCGGTATTTTTCGAGCTTCTCGTGTTCCTTCTTCCTGATGTTGCTTTCGCTTGGGATTGCCTCACCCATCACCACTGCCTTCTTCTGCTGTTTGTCGATCAGCACGATGTCCGGATGGTTAGCAAGCGCCAGTTTGTCAGTCTGGATCTTGAAATCCCACAGGATCTTAGCTCGGTCATTCTCAACCACCTTGGCCGTTGTCTTCCATTTCGACCATGGGACTTCCAGCTCACACTTATGGCAGATGTTCGTGTATGCCAGCAACTTGGTTATGGCGTTCCATGTACGCTGTCCCTGTCTGCATCTTATACCCTTCTGTGATGTGCTGAACTGTCTCAGGGGCAACCTTTTCACAGTCTGCACCTGGGGTCCTGTGTGGTGTGGGAGACCCCAGCCTCTATTGATCTTGTACTGAGTGCCTGCAATGATTAGTGCTTCTGTGCTGTCCTGTAGTCCAGCTTTTCCACCCACTGGTAGGATTTCTTTATGCCAGCCACTTCTTCCATCTCTCAGTGGTATGTGCTATGCAGGGGCTTGTCTCTCCATTATGGTTCATCTTCCTCCCCCTCATCATCCTTGGGTTTTCTGCTGCCTGAGGTATTCACTTAGTCGTTCATCAGCGGGGGCCTTCTTCCTGATATATTCCTGAGTCTTTGTTGTTTCATCCTGGACAGTGGTTCTGACCCTCACTCGTCCTCGGCCTCCCCAGTTCCGCTTAGTGTGCAGTCCCAGGGTGCTGGATTTGCGGTGAAACCCTTGGTCCATTGTGAGGAGCTTCCTTTGTCTCAATATCAGTGGCCTCTATCTCCTCCTTTGGCCAGTTTATTATACCAGCGGGGCATCTAATGCCTGGCAGGGCGGATGTGCTGATGGCTCGGATCTTGTTCTTCCCATTCTGCTCACTTTTCAGGACCTGCCTTACTCTGTGCAGGTATTTGGCTGTGGCTGACGTCCTTGCTGCCTCCTCGTGGTTTTCCGTTTGCCCGAGGGATCCCAAGGTATTTGTAGCCGTCGTGAACATCTGCAATGTTGCCTTCTGGTAGTTTACCTCCCAAAGGTTCTAATCATCTTACCTCTTTTTGATACCATCCGACCACATTTGTCCAGTCCAAATTACAATCCAATGTCGTTGCTGTAGCTCCTGCTGGTGAGGATCAGTGAGGTGATTGCTCATTCCTGCCATACAGCTTGATATCATCCATGTAGATGAGGTGACTGATGGTTCCTCCACCTCAGACCGGTATATATACTTATATATATGTATATATAATATACAATATATATATACAATATATGCAGTCACATGAATGATGACAGAACGTACTAAAATACATCAGAAACTTAGAATCATATATATGTGTGTATACATATATATATATATATGTATATATTTATAAGATAGATATCTTTATAAAATTACCTTTAATTATCTTGTGACCCCTCAGATTTATCCGGAGTTTAACCACTGCGTTAAAAGAACAACTAAGCATAATCATAACTCCAAACTTAACAATCACACATGCAGAAAAGTCCATTTCTACGTACCGAAATCCTCCACAGTATATGTGATACAAACTCTAAAAACACATCCAACTAACTTCTTCTGCTACTACTACTACTACTACTACTAGCTGTACTACTTAAAATAATAATAGTAATAATTTTGTCTGCTGTTGTATTTGAGTGAAAAATAAACTGCACAGAATAATTATTATTAGCACACCTGTCTTTGGTAAATAAAGGTTCAACATGGACACAGAATATAGTTGTTTTATTCAATAAAGGACAATAATAGATTAAATACAAGTTATTACACAATGATATTAACTTATTAAATGTTTAAGAACTTTTTTTTATTACAGTCAACTAAGCATTTACTACAGCAACCAATTAAAGAAAGTTGTTCATCTTGTTCTACTGACCAACATAAAAGAAGATATAATAACATCATCACAAAATAATAATAATAATATTATTAGTCAATACACAATAATTGACTAATGTTTAGGCATTTAATTTCTTATCTTCTATACATAAATACAGCAATCGTGAGCCTCCAATAATGCAAGCTCCCTAATATATAGAACTCTCAGCCTAATGTCTGTGATGGCTTACGTACATCCTAATGCTGCTCACACTGCTTGCTACAGAACTATTGATCACATAATATCGATTACGAAAATCTATTCAAAAACAAGTAACCATAACAATTTCTGATGCTTGCATTGTTCAACTGCATTTTATTTAATTTGCTAGACTGCTAACACAGTCTTTCTCTGCATGCTAATTCAGAGTCAAATGGTTGTCGTGCTTCAAAAAAGGAGTTGTGTTGCATCATCCACGTTGCAACGTGGGAACAAACTGCAGACACACCAACAGCTGTTAATTAAATGTGTTGAGAGATATGCCCTTCACACATTCTTTGTCGATGTTTGGGACGATAAACATGCAAATGGTTATCGAGCCGATGATATTTGGAAGAACTGTGTGGGCCCATTTTATGGGGCACACCTAGAAGGTACTGATAGGGCCTTCTGCTTGAACCTTTTGAGGCATGAATTTAAGGTCGGTTCTTTTTTGAGACTTTCTGTTGCTCGTACATGATACGAAAAGCAGTATCAATCAATTTTGTTTTGGCCACTTGGGGGCAGCAGATCAAGCTGTAAATATACGGCATTGTTTTAGCACAGTATGAAGACGTTATGGCGAACTTTGCGAACAGTTGCCTAATTACACATCCAGCAGACGCAGTGCAAAATTGGCATTCATTTGGAGTTGTGTTTGTGGCCACCTGATAGATATAATATTCACTCTCCTTTACGCTTGGTTTGGTCTTCACCAATTCCTTAGGCAAAATATCTGGCTCTTCAGCTGCTAAATGCTCCACTGCGTTCACCCGCTAGTAGCTAATTTTGCCTTTCTGACTTTTGGTGCCGGGAAATCAGCCGACAGCGGGTTTATCCGTTTTTGCTGAAAACAGCTGCCTGCTGCTGTGAATGAGGATGAGAGCGGTGAGACTGAGCCAAAACAACAAGGCTGCGGGCCAGAAAACCAAAACAATGAGCTCAAATACACTTAAAAGATAGTAAACTCAGTAGAGGGGCGCTGCAGAGTCCAGTGATAATTCTCTGTGAGTTCATCACTACGAGTGAGTCATTTGTTAATGTGAAAATATTGATTAGTGCAGCTTTAAAATCTCGGGACTGCCGAGCCCACTGGAGTAAACTGGTTTCATTCAGCACCAGCAGTCTGTAGCGTTGACTGGGTGGATCTGTGGAGTCGTGTTTATGCCAAATGGGACCACTGTCATCAGCATTTAGCAACAGAAGCCTGGTTTAATTTGACCCAGCAGCATTTTCTCTCCATGTCCAGCTCTGGTGGTCATGACGCTCAGCTCTTCTTGTTCTTACCTGTCATGTCAGGACTGGAGGGCGTCACTGTCCCCAATGGTCCTCTGACCACTTTTCACTTTTCAGCTTCAATTTATTGTGAGTGGCGAGTTTACCTTTTTCACATCATTATCATCACTTACTCATTCTTTGCATCGTTGTGGTCCATCTGGTAACCCAAACTAGTGTCCACATCATCCTACTGTATGATCTTTCTCATTAAGTGTTTTGCCATCAAAACTACGTTGGTGACAGAAACACCATTTTCAGTAAATACTAGCCATTGTAGTTCATGGAATTCCCATTTTTTGTATAGTATGTTATATTATGTTATATTATATTATATTATATTTTATTATCATTGTCAGCATTACACCAGCATCACAGCATGCTGCCACAAGCACAGCATTATTGTCTGTTGTGCTTTCATTTAGTTTATGTACCATTTTAATTACTTACATACCAACATACATACACACGCACACCCAGTTTTATGCCATGGACTGTCATCCAACCATCCAAATGGCCACTGACCTTTTAAAATGGAGAAAATGTTGTTTTATATTCCAGTGTCAGTGTCAACTTGCACAGTAGGCTGCACACATATGGTGACAGTCTGAAGCCAAAACAAAATATCACTAAACTGTGTTGGAGACAAACCTTTCTCCAGCTCTTCCAGTAACACATTCGATTCATTTCATTGTAAACAAGCTAATAAGCCACCTTCAGTTGATCTCACCCCAGTCTCTTGGTCTACTGGCAGCTCTAGCGGCAATGGAAGTGCAGCAACAAGCTGCTGCTTCAGCTTAGCCACTTTACACTTTAAGTAACCCGAGGAAAGTTTTATCCACAGAATCAGTAAAGTTGCTGTTTTCGTTTTCCCTGTGTGCTATAACATCTAGATTATCACTGAGTTAGCCCAGTTGATACGTTTACAGGGCCACAGACCAACACTTTCTGCTCCATGCAACTTTCATCAGTAAAAGTTAGTCCAAACCTTTTCTCTATTCTCTATCCTATCGTAAAACTATGACACCTCTATGACAGAGAGGGGAACCTTAAACTGCAAATTGTTTTCTGAAAGTGGTGAAATTAGCCGGACTACCCTGTCACACTGGAGACTGACGGGTCTGTCTCGCATTTCAGCTTCAGCGGAGGCTCTGTGGTGTCAGACGCAGACACATTTGAGGATGAGTGAGGGGGTGGAGGTGCATCAAAGCCCTTATCCATCCTCCCGTCACCATTCACCTTCTCCTCCCCATGTCCTGGCGGGGACTCGTGTGTGCGCATGTGCTTGGCCAGGTGGTCATTGCGCATAAACACTCTAGGGCATAATGCGCAGCTGAACTTCTTGGCGCCGGTGTGTGTCTGCAGGTGGCGCTGCAGTTCATCAGATCGTGTGAATCTCTTGCCGCAGAAGAGCCAGTTGCAGACAAACGGCCGGTCGCCGCTGTGCCATCTTAGGTGAGCCTTCAGGTGGGAGGTCTTGGCGTAGGCTTTGCCGCAGCCAGGGATGTGGCAGTTGTGCATGTGCTTCCTCCGGCTGTCGTCAGTGCTCTGGCCCAGCTGTTCAGCATGGACGCAGTTAGGGCAGCGACACACAGCCTGGCCGGCGCCTCGGGAAGAGGAGCGGCGCTGCGGCTTGGGGCGGGCAGAGACAGCGTTCTCCTGTGGTTCCTCCAGGGAGAACGGTTCTTGCTGCATCATTTCAGGGGCCATTGGCTCCATCTTGAAGCCATCCTGGGGGAAGAGGTGGGATGAGTGCGAGGCTTGAGTGTGTTGAGCTGGAGCCAGGGTGCACAGCTGCGGGTCAGAGCCGTAGGGCCCTAAAGAGGGCTGCAACCCCATGGAGCTCCCTGGACTCACTGAAGGCAAGCTGACACCCTGCCCCGTCTGCAGGTCTATCCAGCTCCCTGGTTGGACGTCCCTGTGGAGGTCCCACCAGGAGGGGATGTTCATGTCTTCTGAGCTGCCACTAGGTGATGCTGTCCGTAACCAAGGCTCGTAAGGGTGGGCCATGTGAGCAACTGGTGCAGGTGGAAGACTGTTGATGAGGTCAGCCGCTCAACGTGTTGTTCACTATGTTTTGGGTAATGCTGAGAAGATTACCACATGGTGGGATGGCGATGCATTGAAAAAACCTGCAGAAAGAATGAACAGAGAAACTGTTATCTTTTGAAATCTGGTATCAAGTCAGCCTTTGTCACTCAGTTGCAGTTTCTCAATGACTTCACCGAATCACATACAATGACTTTGAAGTCTTGAGTTCATTTCGTCCAGGCTCTGAAATGAGTCAGCTTCTGCTGACCTAACGTTTTTGAACTTCAGAAGTGCAGCCACTCAGGCCTAAATCCTCCTGTCTACAACATTTAAATAACCAACCCCGAGCGCACCTCCTTCCGAGCCATGGATACTGTTCTCACGCTGCATGGCCTTGGAGACAGAAGAGAGGGGGAGACAGACGTGTCCAGGCAGAAGCCTGCCACATGCATCCGCTGCCAGGTACTTCCCGTGGAGGACAGTCAAAGACAAGCGCAACGAAAACAACATCATTGGCCCTGTGCAGAGGCAGCGTAGGGGGGAGGGTCGCGAGTGAAGGGGAGTGTTGACAGCAGAGCAGTCTGCTGAAGGAAGAAGTTCCAGGGAGGTATGGCTGGAGGCCAAAGTCTATTTGTACGTCTCTGAGGTTTGTGGAGATGAAACCTGGGAGACAGGAGAACCTGTTTTTTTATGAATCACACATGATTTACAACAACAGCCCTCCAGGCAAGTTACAAAAGGAGCCCCGTAAAACGCCCCGCCTCTTACACACTGGCGGCAGAAAACATCAACAGTTGCAGACTGACGGCATTCAGGAGCCTGAGAATGGGAGTCCAGCAATAACATGTGAACAATTACTTTATGTATATAATTATGGGCACACGCTCTGAAACAGCATCCTGTCCCAAACACACTCCATGTATGTACACTTTTGCACACCTCAACAGTGTCAGTTAGCAGGAGGAGGGGCTCTGATTTCCAAAGGTGACATGAAGCTTGTTAAAGTTGTGGAAATTTATGACAAGAAGCTACCAGCCTACAAGACTTGTGCTTGGCTCCAAACATGTCCTAGCCCCAAACAATCTTGTTGACTTTCACCACACCCCCATCCTGGAACATCTACAATTATCTTTACAGCAGGAAACACTCAAGTATTCTGAAGCTTTGGAGGTTTGTGTCTTAGTGGTGAGATCACTTGTTGTGATATCATATCTGACATAGCAAACTGCGCAAGGCCGCCCATAAAGAAGAGGTCAAGCTCCGGTGGAAGACATGCATCCTGTCTGATATGTAGATCCATTCAAGGCAGGCGGAGATTTCACATGGTGCAGCACACAGGTGGTATCACTCTGACTGACAGTGAAGGATCCCCTCAGTAGACCTCAATTTGTTGAGTCAACATGGCCGAACCAAGAGGATTACACATCCTTCTCAAAGGTTCATTCTAGTCGCAATGAAATTGTAAAGCAATTAGTTTGGAATTCCCCAATGAAAGGTCTGGTGTTAAAGGTCAAGCTGATTTATTTCGCGTCGGTCTGGAGCCAGAGCTACTCTGTAATTTTTTGGGAATGCGACTCAGACCCAGGGCTGAACGGTCCCCCCAAGTCCGCTCTTGCTGACATGACCGTAAACAAGCGAAGGCAGCCGCATCCTCCTCCGTTCGCCAAAGAGCTGGGAGCGCTACGAGCTCCTGAGGGAAACAGCTGGCATAGAGGGGCCCCCAGGGGGACGGCAGCCTGGGAGGAGGATGATGGTAGGCCTACAGAGCAATGACAGAGCTCTGGTCATAAAACCTGCCTGACCAAGACCCAGCACAGCCCCCCGTTTTTACAAATCTGCAATCGGGAAGAGGCACAGAGAGGGAGCCATTTTCCAGAATAATTGACATTCCCAGTTTAATCTTAATTCTATCCACCCACAAGTCTCACCATCCTATCTCACCCCAGACGTAGACTAACAGTTGAAACAGTAACACAGATTGTCTGCGGACCCTGTCTCCAGGTTCGTTTTAACCTGCTTGGAGGACAAGATGGGTGCAGTGGAACACATCAATTCGGCAAGGGTCAGGTAAGTTGTCTGAAGAGCGCACCTCAACGAGCGTTAATTAAACACTTTTCTGTGAAATTTAAACACCTGTGACGTTTCCCATGTGCGGGAAAATGCTTGACATCACCACAAAAACGTTAAAAAATGCTAAAACAAACAAAGAACTGCTGCAATGACCAAATTCTGACCCCAAACCTGTGAAAAATCTGGTGAGTGGAATAATAAGGAGGGATGAAATGTAATTTATAAAATGCTATAAGAAAGTGGACTATAAACTAAAATGTCACTTGCTCATCTGAGTGAAGGATTAAGTTAGTGATGTACAGAGCTCGGGACGGAAGGCTAATCTCTGCTAATCGGCTCCTCTGCGCTTTCTGAGATAGTTTAGATATGGATGACAGCTTTACATCCTCAGTGATTTAGGAGTGCCTGTGTGGCACTGATTTCTACGCAGTTGGGTAAAATACATTCTCTGCTGCACATTTTATGACAAAATATACAACAGTTCTCGTGACCTTCATTTTAAAATTTTTATATCCTTCCATCTCTTCTGAGTGGACACAGTGCGACCAGAAAACCATTTCACATTGACTGGGCTTACGAGGTTTTCAGAGCTGCCGTCATCAGCCACTGTGCATTAAGCGCGAGCCTATTTAATTCCAAGTTTGATACTCCCGATTTTCTAATAAAAGCATCAAAAACAGACGCAAAGCAGTTTTGTTCCTCCCAAAGCTGACAGTCACGCAGTGTCCTGCAATAGGAATTTCTTTGAATACAATTTCATGTACTTGTTAATGTTGCTTCAGCATGTATTTTTATTGGACACGGAGATTATATATGAACCACACAGACCGGATTTTTTTTTTTAAATGAGAGGAACAAAACGTGACGCGTGTTCTCCTGGTTTGCATAGAAAATAAAATTTGACTTACTATCATAATTATCAAGATAAATATATATACAGCGGTGGAAAGTTCCTAAGAACATTAACTGTACTGTAGTGCTGTACCGAAGTACAGGTTTGTGGTACTTGTACTTTACTTGAGATATTTCCATATGGATGCTACTTTATGTAGTATATATAATATAGTACCTATTAATTTTATTTAGCAATTATAATTACTTTTCAGATTATACTTTTGCATACAAAACATTTGATGCAAATGATGCATTGTTTTCGATTAAACTACCCAACAGTATTTGAAGTAGCTACAATTACGTTCACCTAGACTATTCTGCATATTGGTATTTTTTTTTTTTGATAATTTAAGGACATTTTGTTGCTAATGCGTCGAAGTTGAAATGGATGACTTCTATTTTACTGCGTGCTATTGCTCCTTTTACTGAAGTAAATGATTTGAATGCATCTTCCAGCACTGCATATTTCTCCTATGCAGACTTGCATTTGAAATATTGATCAATTACCAGTTAAGCCATGGCATTCTTTTAATAAAACCCTTACTATACAAACATAATTAATAAAAACTTCTGTGCAAACACGCATATTTTAATGCGCTATCAAATCCCATCATGTGCACCTTTTAATAATCTCAGAATCTTCATTCAAAATATTCTTCCTTCCTTGCATTTAGTGTAGACTACATGTTTGTTTTTTTTAACCATTCTAGGAAATCTGTCATTATTCTCCAGTTTTAATCAGTTTCACAGGGGGTCCCTGTGGAGGGATTTTTTTTTAACAGGAAAAACTGAGGCGCAGTAATGACATTAGACCAGAATTTAAAATAAACAGCAACAATAAGTGGCACCAAATTTTGCCAAATGCATTAATGTACAGATTTGATTCCTTTTCATAACAATTATACAGGGGAGATTCCCCATAATTTCTTAAGTGCTTGCTTGTGAAATATTATTAAAACAAATATTTTAGGATCTGAGTAAATGATACACTAGGCTACATCCCATAGAAACTGACCCTCCACACCTGCAGGTCAGCCTGTTGAATTTTTTGCTGCAGAAAGTTAAACAGAATCCACACGTTGATGTTCTTATAACTGAAAACCTGGACTTTATGTTCTTATATTCCATATACCTTCATGTTTTCTCCAGGCGGGCCACTATTGAACTTTCTTACTCATATGAATGTTTTAATTACATTCCCCAATGTAAAACAGGACTAAAACTTAACTTGTAAAAAATAAATTACAATATTTCTAGGTTTAATTGCAGCTCTTATGGTCTCTTGTGGGTTATTTATGTATTTTTAATTTCTGTCTCTAAGTCAAAAGAGTTTTAGTGCTCTATGTTGTACTAAATGTTCTGCTTATGGAGACTTTATCTTTGTGTGTTTTTTCTTTTGTCCGCTTTCAATATGAACCTATTGTTCCCTGTAGAGAACTTGAAGCCTATAGGACGTGCATGCAATTTAATAAATTCTTTAATATCGCTTTTTTTCTGGTAGTGTTAATGAAGATCAGTCCATTTACAATCCAGATGATATAAACAGATAAGGCTTACAGTTGTTCGCAGTGATAGCTAATTAAAAATCCTGAGTTACCTGTTTGTCCTTGGTGCTGCTGCTGCTGTTGTTGTTATTTTCTTTTTGGAATAAATGCACCTGGGTTGGAGAAGCTTTGTCTCAGCTCAGCTCTGCTTGCTTCTTCCCTTCGTCGAAAAGAGTGCACAGAAAAATAATATCCATAACATCATATTTCATCTGATCGTTTCCATCGCAGACGGTCCAGGTGAGGCAATATCGGCGCTTTGGCGCACAGGTATGCAGCATTCTCAGGAGTGACTAACTTTATGATAGGCTGTGCGTCTTGAGCTCCTCCAGGCTCCGCCCTCTGCTGGTGTGTAGTCTACCCCTTTGAAGATGCGCCCTCCTCGGCAGGAGGTGAGGAAACGGCTCGCTTTGGGGAAACACGGGGATCAATGGGACAGTCAGAGCGGCCAAAAGCCTAATGGTTCATGGTATGGGGTTCCAATGTTAGGCTACTATTATATGTTTAAAAAAAAAAAAAAAGAAGGCTAACCGAGATCATAAATAATGTATTTTCAAGTTTCATTTTGCATTTATCCCTCCAACTACAGTGCAGACAGATGTGTGATTCTGTATTAAGTCTAACAACAACTGCATTTCTATATAGGGTCTGATATCAACCAATCGAATCTGGGGTGGAGAGTAACTGTGCACATTTACTCAAGTACTATAGTTAAGTACAGTTTTGAGGTACTTTGCGCTGACAGGGGTCACTCTGCATTATGAGTGTTACTTTTGATACTTTAAGTGCATTTAATTGTTAATACTTATATACTTTTACTGAAGTAAAATGTCAATGCAGAGTTTTACTTGTAATGGATTGTTTTTTTTATAGTGTGGCTACATTTACTGTAGCGCACTATAAAGAAAAATGAACTGATTCGTCTTCCACCACTGTCAACACCACGGCAACCAAACGACCAGTGGGGTCTTTAAACAGAAGCACCCTCTCTGAGAAGTACCTGCAGCTCTGTATCAACTGGAAATTTGACCTCGCAACGGCAGTCGTTTATTATTTTATATCAGGATGTACTGCACATCTATTATAAAGATTTAAGTTAAGTTAAAAGAAATTTTTTTTTGTCAAATTACAACTTTATCTTATTCCTAGTCGACATGAGGAGATGATATTTGGTCTATGAAATTAATGATACACTCATAACCATTTTACTTAATTTCTACAGCACATTTCTTTGAATACTACAAACGATTTAATACAAATATAACATATATAAGACAAACTTTGTCTTTGTCACACTTCATAGTTATGGTGATGTACCAAATCAAGGTCAACTGCGCACTGCACAGCATTGGTGCAGCAAGTTGGTCAGTGTAGCGACTGCAGCCTGTGAATCAGATAGTTGAGACCTGGAAATC
>CM022472.1:28250037-28368620 GCA_011952105.1 Coreoperca whiteheadi | reverse complement strand
AACGAATTGAGAGTGCATTACTAGTCACAATAACGCTGTTTGAGAAAGTACTCTGAAACTGTATGGTAAAATATTTCCACGAAACAATCCTTCCTGTTAATGGTTCAGGGAAAGGAAGTGATAGTCTTAACCCACCAATTAAATCCTTTTCACCTAATTTGTGTTACGCTGTCAGTGGAAGAAATGCTGACTGAGACAGTGTCAGGTCAGACTTGGTGCCGCTATTGGTTCAGTGACAAAAGGAAAATGTCCTAACCAGATGTGTTAATGGGGTTCTGGTTTTTACTTCTGCAACAGCTTGTCTTTTGGCTTTGCTGTTGAGTACAAAAAAAATGGCCGCCCTTAACACCAAAGCTAAGTGTTAAACTTTACAAACTGTTGCCACAAATACAAAATGTGTAGCGTTCTGATTGTAATTTCTCTCTTTGAATTTCACTGATGTGGGAAATCCCCCTCTTTGGCTTTGAACTGGCTGGCTTTGAGCGTTCAGCTTTATATATCCTGGCGATTAATGCAGTACTTGTCCAGTACAAGTATGCCAGCTTTGCATACTGCAGGAGGTACATATAACTGTGAAATTGTTTGTGCAGTGCAACATGACTTTATTATTAAAAACGTGCATTCTTTTTTCTCAGTCCATCTCTCTCTGTGGCCTCGCTCACTCTCTTTTGTTTGTTTTTTTTTTGTCTGCAGTGCACATACATCCAGATCCCTCAGGTGGAGCAGACTCACGCTGTCATCCTCAGCAAGCCCGCCTGGATGTGGGGGGCCGAAATGGGAGCCAATGACCAGGGAGTCTGTATTGGGAACGAGGCCGTCTGGACCCGAGAGCCTGTCACCCCCGGAGAGGCTCTGCTCGGCATGGACCTTGTCCGGTGAGCACGGAAAACCATTTGATAGCTGTATTCCTGAAAAACAGCTATAGTGGATAATAAACAGCTTATCCGCTTTCAGCAATAAAGACAAATTAATCTTCAGAGCTGAATACTGACTGCAACCCGGTTACATACCGTTTGGATATTTCGAAGTATTAACGTAATCCTCTCAGGCTTTGATCAGAAGGGTGCGTAGATTGTCACAAGCATGTTATGACAGGTGTAGTAAATGCCGTTGAAGCATATCACTTACAGTAGCATATCCTCCAAAACACATGGCAAGCAAAGGCTGGTCTTCATGGTTAGTTAAAAAGACTAAATGATTAAACAATAAATAAATAAGTAGATAAATATATGAAAGTTAGAGTTGTTGTTAATACATAACTTACTACTAAAAGTAACTGTATATATATATTTTTGAGTAGCATAAAGGGAACTACAAAACAAAATCTCATCATACAACCCAGTGTTGTAAAATGATCAATAAATCTATCGTGTATAACTGATGCCTTGCAAAGAGGAGAAGCAGACTTTACACTTTAAATTAATCCAGCGTAACTTCTGATTGTCAGACTGGGGTTGGAGCGCGGGGACAGTGCCTGGTCAGCACTGACAGTGATCAGCGGCCTCCTGGAGCGGCATGGCCAGGGGGGGCAGTGTAGGGAGGATCCTGAGCCCTTCAGCTACCACAACACCTTCCTTCTGGTGGACCGCGACGAGGCCTGGGTCCTAGAAACTGCTGGAAGGCTGTGGGTGGCGCAGAAGGTTACAGGTAAGGATGGCGGGTTAACTCATTCACTGCTCCCTGTGTAATACACACTAGATAGTTTACTCAATAGTGAGCAGTAAATTGAGATTTTGGACACTTACTAATCATCATCCTTTTGAGTCATCACTGAGAGGTGTAATTTTCACGTCTATAAAACGGGATTGTTAGCAGAATGTAGTGTACATGCCATCGTTCCATTGTCGAAGGGCACTATACTGAATAAATGTACACGCTCGGAATTGGGGAAACTCAAATACAATGGCAGACAGTAAATATAGGGCACTATAGAGTAAATAGGGAGGGAATTTGGGCACTGCCACTGCTTGTTGAAAAAGGCTCAGCAATTTCCTAAAAGAACGTGGCAGTGTAGTTTTTAGCAAACGTTACTCGAACAGGAGTCAATAGTGCACTTACTGAGACTATTTTCAGCCTCGAAATCATACATATTTGGTGCTCTAGTGAGTCTAGTCGTGTGGAACAAAAATCATTCGATGCTGACCTGAAGTGCTTATTTTTGCAGATGCACAAGAAGCATTTGAACTAATCACTGTCTCAGTCAGTGTTTCAGCTCTAGGTTGTGCACTATACTGTCATTTTGTATTCTTAGTACTTTATAAGTTTTGTTTTTATATTGTAAGTCCAAGTGGGGTTTTTTTTTGCTGCTTTTGTCTACTCTGCATATGTGGCACCTTACTGCATAGCATGTCTGTCCTGGAAGAGGGATCCTTTTTGAGTTTTTTCATTATCCCAAAGGAGGATAGGGAAAGGATAAAGGGTGTCATACGCTGTAGAGAATGTAAAGGCCACTAAGACAATAGTGTGATTTTGGGCTTTATACATATTTAACAGCAAGAGATGATGCTGCATACACAGTACAAATATCAAACACCACACAGTCTAGCTAGATATTGCTTGGATTAGACCTCATTATCTATAATTAACCTCAAACTCTCAGAAGTTTTTCCTGCACAAATTGCTAGAGACACACGTTCAACGGGCAGACACACACACACACACACACACAGGAACGGTGTGCAAGTTGTTAATGTTTCATACTGATGGTTTGTCAGCAGGAAAGAAATCAGAGGTGTTCACAAGCTTTGTAAAGACATATAGCTGTGATCTGCTCTCAGTGGTATTATGCGTACATCAACAGTTCGGCGCCACTTGAGCCACATTAATTGTCTAGACCATGCATATACCCTTCACTCTGCACCCTCAACATTCTTAACAAGTGATTTAGGACACAGCTTAAGACTCTACAGCCATGCAGGACACAGCAGTGCTCTGAGCTAAATGCTAACATCAGCATGCTGGCATGCTCACAGGGACAATGCTAACATGTCGCTGTTTAGCAGGTATAATGTTTACCATGTTCAGTGTCTTACTTTAAAATGTTAAAATGCTAACACTTTGCTAATTAGCAGTAAGTGCAAAGAGCAGCTGAGCCTGATGGGAATGTCAGGCTCTTAACCCCAAGTATTGGAGGAATAAACATTTTGACCTGATGGTGGCGCTAAATGAACAGTCCGAGATCACTGAAGTCAGTCATGGAAATCAGTCCAGTAGCTGTTGAGCTACTTCAGTCTGAACCACGGTGGTGGACCGACCAGCAGACCACCTTTGCCTTCCCTAAAGCCATGGCATGGCAAAAAACTTCTGCAGGACTAAGGCTGGTCCTGGGTGCTCGGCTGCTTAATCAGCCTTAAAGAGCAAACAAACACTGAACCACATGGGAGTGTTGAAAATCCATACGAAATATTTAAATGCTTACATGATTCATATTTTCGCTTTAGTGTGGGAAGCTGAATGACAAAGTAAATAAAGCGCATTCAGATCTCTTTGTTCATTCTTTATTCTTCAACATGAGACCACAGCTTATATAAAAGTGTCATATAATTCAGCGAATCCTGAAATTGTGGGGAAGAGACGCTTCATTCATCAGGGTTGGATCATGCTGTCAAGTGGAGATAAACCTTGAAAGCTGCTCTGCTCAGCGTGTATGCAAATATAGTACAAACGAGCAGGCATTACATAAACAGCATGTTTCTGGCTCATGGGTGGAAGATTTCAAATATGTTGCACTCATAGCAGGAGACCTGCATCTGCCCATCAAAGGCAAAACTTTGGTTTTGACAACGCGTCTTCCTATGCTAACAGCTACTTTTCCTTCTCAGAGGGCGTGAAGAACATCTCCAACCAGTTGACCATCGGTGCTGAGGTCACCGCAGAGCACCCGGAGCTGCGGAGCGTGGCCCAGGCTCAGGGCTGGTGGGATGGTGAAGGAGAGTTCAACTTCTCTCAGGTGTTCAGCCCCGAGAACCCGCCCGCCAGGATGGAGCTGGCCAAACAGCGCTACAAGGGAGGCACGGAGCTACTCCAGCAGCACGACGGTGCGGGTGGTCCCCTCCTACATTTCCCCAGAATGCCTTTGGACATCACCCTGAGAACACTGTAACACTCATCTACTCTGTTGCTCCTCTGCATTGTCTCAGGCTCAGTGACGGCAGAGGTGATGATGTCCATTCTGAGGGACAAGCCCAGTGGAATCTGCATGGACTCTGGCAGTTTCTGCACCACAGGCAGCATGGTGTCTGTCCTGCCCAGAGACACCAGTCTGCCCTGCATCCACTTCTTCACCGCCACCCCAGACCCCTCCAGGTATGTCACTAACTAAACTTAGAATCTCTCTAGATTCTAAACATCAGTTAAGACTATAATATATACCACAACATATTCACATATGAAACTATAATTTGTCTATTTTGCTACACTCTATAGCCAACTGCTGTAAACACAGTAGTTTAGTAATCCCTTTACATTAAAGCTTTTAATTTTGCTGTTCTGTATGACTCTGTCTCATGCAGCACTGCCATAATATAGGAAAACCTTGTATCACAAACAGTAATAAATTGAACTCCTGTTGCACTGATTCATACCCTATGGATTTTGTGATCTGTGTTCTCTTTTAGAAATTCTCAGAAATCAGGGGAACAAAAGGTTAAAATACAAAAACTCAACTCAACTCCGCTTTATTTTTGTATAGCACCTTTCATACAAACATGTAGCCCAAAGTGCTTTACATCGTGAAATGATGCAACTCAAACAAAAGACAAAAAAAACAACAAAAACCAAAGAGAATACATTTTGTAAGACTAAAATTTACAGCAATAAAACAATAAAATGTTAAAAGTCAATACATAAAACACGATTGAATATAATAATTTAAAATAAACACCAAGGATAAATTGGTTATTCCAAATTGAAAGCCAGATTACAAAGATGAGTCTTAAATTTTCTTTTAAAAATACAGAGAGAGGTTGCCATTCTAATATCCAGAGGCAGTGAGTTCCACAGTTTAGGGGCTTAAGAACAGAAGGCACTTTCACCGATCCTTTTGTGGAACATTTAAAAGAAAAGCGCTGGAGGACCTTAGCGATCTGGCCGAAACATTAAATGAGATAAAGTCTCTGATGTAGGGAGGAGCAAGCTCATTTAAAGCTTCATAAACAAGTAAAATTACTTTTAAATGAATTCTAAAAGATACAAGTAGCCAGTGCAGTGTCTGAAGTACTGATCCATTTTCTGTGTTGTAGTTTAAGACTCTGGCCACAGCAGTCTGAACATGCTGTAGTTTTCTTATAGACGTTTAGGATAATCCAGTAAAAAGGGAATTACAGTCGTCTAAATGGCTAGTATAAAAGCATTAGTGACCATCTTTCTGAGCTATTAAAGGTCTGAGACCACCAAGACCAGCAAGCATTGAGTGCAGTTTTTCTCTTGCAGATTGTGGTCCTATTAAAAGAATCTCTGTTTTTTTTCTTCATTTAGCTTTTAAAAGTTTTAACCCATCCATACATTAATGTCAGAGAGACAGGAAATGAGAGCATGCAGTGCAAGTGATTGGTATACTTCCAATTAATTCCAAATGCTAAGCCAGTGTAACCACTACACTGCACTGCATGTTCAGCTGAACATTTGAAAAAAACATTCTACAGACAAACATACAATTCAACATACACAAGTAAAGCTTCCAATGATAAATTAATAATGAATAAATATATACTTGGGTTTAAATGGGGCAGTTTTTCAGGAAGATTCTTCTGGAAAATTAAAACTCACCACAACTAAAATGTCTCAGAACTGTATTTCTATTATTATGTAAGAATGAGATAATTAGTACTAAATTACATAGTTCTTTCTAGGAAATTTTCAAGAAATTATTAGGAAATAACAGCCCCATAACATAATGCATTACCTTTATATATTTTAAATGTTGCAAAATTTGTTTCATGAATGTTTAGACTATTGCAGCAGAGATCCCAATATTCTTTCTCTCCTCATCTTTGCTTTTCCTGTATTCTGTCTCCACTTTGGGTCGTTGGGAGTTTCTGAGTCTCTCTTTCCTCTTCCTCTCCCTGTCAACCAACCCCACCCTGTACCCTGGTAGGTCTATATTCAAGCCTTTTATCTTCTCGGACTGTTCCACCCCAGTGTTGAGGGTGGTCTCACCACAGTTCGGCCCAGACGACCCTGTCAGGAAGCAGCCTCGCTTTCAGAGCCAGGTGGACCGCAGACATGACCTGTACAAGGCCCATCAGGTGGCGCTCAACACCATGGAGACCAACCCGGTGGGCACTGATGGACGACATAGGTCAATGATAGTCCTGTACAGATCCTGGCAGAGCTGGAAGTTCACATTCATTTCATATATACATCAAGCCTGGGAAGCAGACGAATCTGCGAGCTCATGTTTTATTTGCTCTGGCATATGCGTATAGAAAACTAGTCGCTCGTTTCGGTAAAGTCAGCATGAAACCTGGTTAATGTTAACAATTAGGTTTTGAAGTCAGTTCGACAGCGATTCATTATCACCACCACCATTAGCTAGCTAACAATAAGTTGCTGCAGTTGCACTGCGGAGTTTGGGAACAGGCAGGTGAAACGTTTTTACTTGGTGCCGTTGTTTCAACAAACCAGGGGAAAAGCCAGCTGTTAGCTAACTGAATCCTTTTTGTTACGGGCTAACATTAGGCTTTTGTTTATAAGAAAGATGTGTTCGCAGTCCTTCCGACAGGATTGGGTCAGTGTTACCAACTCTTTTCCAAAAAAAGTAGCTAGCACTAGTTCCAAAGTTCATTAAAAGTCACCAGATGACGTCATAAGCTCGTTTGTATGTTGATGACATCATCACGCATTCATTTGCATGAAGCGTATTAGTGTGGGAGGGAGAGATCCCCTTAATTTAAAACATATAAAACGTATATAGAGAAATATTTTGCCGAGCCACGTACACACATAGACATCAAAGGGGGCTTCCCTGTCAAACTAAATAATTTATTGGATAAAAAATCTAAATATCAGGTTGGAAGATGAGACTTTGTCGCGTTCCAATGCCCTCCAGTAACATCTTAATCCAGAGGGAAAGAGTGAGCAAGAAACACGAACACACAACCGATTTTCATATTTACAAGATGTAACAATATAACCCAGAGATCCGGAGAGAAAGAGTGAAGCTGTCCCAGTACACGCTGCACACTGACTGCCTGCGACACCACACAAGAGGAGGGGAGGAGAGCATGCATGGGAATTCATTACAACAGGATATATTTCTCGCCTTTTCCCCAATGGTCTGAATGGTCGCTTTTTAGAAATAAAGTCGCTGAGAGGGTCTGACAAGTCGCTAAATCTAACCCTGGATTTGGTAAATGGACTGTACTTGTATAGCGCCTTTCTAGTCGTCCGACTACTCAAAGCGCTTTCACACTACATATCCCATTTACCCAGACACATACATTCATGGCAGGAGCTAACTGCCCATTAGTACTAATTAAACTAATCATTCACACACACTCACACACCGAAGGCGCAGCTTCGGGAGCAATTTGGGGTTCAGTATCTTGCTCAAGGATACTTCGACGCATGGCTGGGGGAAGCCGGGATCGAACCGGCGACCTTCCGATTGGTAGACGACCCGCTCTGCCACCAAGCCACAGCCGATTTGGTAAAAGTTTAATTTACCAACTAGCCCAGCTGGTCATGTTTCATTGCTCTTATTGGCTGTTGTCTATCCAATGGCGTCCAGAGGCTTGGTTTGATGTGCGCCCGTTGATAACGGGCCCCTGGAAATCGAGGTTCCAGACGTATTCACATTTGCCAGTTGGTCTGGCGATGTCAGGGTAATATACATCCAAAGCCGAATCCCTTTTATTGAGGGCTGAACTTGGTCAGTTGTTGCTGATAGATTACAGGTTACAGCACAGGACTGACACTCCCAGGGCAGAGCAAAACACAGCAGGACCTCACAGTTAGTGCAGACAAGACACATGGCGTGAGTGTAGACTAAACATAAACACACTACGGGTACACAATCAAAGCCAAAGAGCAGGGTTTCAGTCATTATCACACTGTGCAGCCAAACACTAACATGAGAATGCTCGGAGGCATTAGTACTTCAAAACAAGGGGACATTTTCCATTGAAGCCGTTTAACTGACTATCCTGTCTGAGATGACTTTTGTGTTTTTTGTTTGTACAAAGCAGTTAGGTGCATTGATTTTTTTGTAAACTTACTGCGACAAAAGTATAATCTGGGAATTAGTATATAGTACATATTGTATATTATCAGTATGTAGTACGGAATTGGGACACGATTATTGCCTGCTGTTTTGGTGTGCAGCGAGTGTATAGAAACCCAGATTAGCCTGTAGAGGAAATGGAGGTGTGTGATAGCAGGTGTGCTACTGCTGTCATTAAGTCTGCACCTCCCGCCACAGACGTCTGGTTGAATTAGACTCAGGGGTTCCAAAAGGCCAAAAGAGGAATCTGGATTCTTGTAAATGTACATGGTATTAGTCAAATGACTGCACTGCTTAAGCAGGTTTAAACGTACGCTATGCAAGTACAGTTTGACCCAGGTGTTGCTGTTGTTTTGACATCTCTCTGTCTCTTTCTCTCTGTGTCAGGACGAGGGTTTAGCTGTCTATGAGGTTCTGAGGGACCTGGAGTCGCAGTGTCTGAGCGAGATTACAGCCATGCTGAGTGGAGAGATACCAGGAGAAGAACTGGGGGGCTTGTTTTTTGATTGCGTGGACACAGAAATTAAGTTCTACCAGTGAGGAGGTGGGAGGCTCCAGGAGCTGTGTTCTGGTGTTGTATCGTGCATGAATGTGTTCCTGTTGTTCCTGTCCACTTTAAACTGCAACTTGGGAGCCGAGAAACCCTGAAGAGATGATTAAATATAATATAGTGATGAATATGCAATACTATGATAGTACAATGACTTCTAGTATCACTACAGGTTATAGAATATATTGTCAGTACAGGGTCAGGTCATAAACCAGTAGAAGAATGCTCTGCTTTCCCAGGAGTCAGAAAGTCAGTCATTCCTATGTTAACTTGGTAGATAGACAATCTCTGCATAACTTAAGAACAAAGAACATAATATGACATCAGATTCAAGCCCAATTTGATGATGATTGATCATGGAGAGTCTGCATTTGTCTGGGAAAAGGGAACCGACTGTGCAGGTACAGAGGATTTAAATATCTTGCCTCCTGTATGGAAGCGTATAGGGGACATGATAATGATAATGTAAACTTGAAAATGTAATTCCACAATAGAATTATAATTGTCCACCTATCTATATGTCCTTTGAGTAAAAATGAAAATGCAATAATCCAATTTTAATTTTCACATACTTGTATGTACTATATTAAAATGAAAATGGAAAAGCTGTTTGACATTTAATTTGCAGAGTGGTACCCTGCTGTACAGTGGTCAATATTCCAATGTTAATTCCAATTTGAAAAGGAAAATGAAATATAAAGAATGTAACCTGATTTTCCATTTATGCAAGCAATAATTAGGTCAAAAAGAAAATGCAATTTTCTAACTATTTGAAAATTAAAATCAAAACTGCATTTGACATTTCGTTTTCAAAGACTTATCCTGCTGTACAGTGGACAGGGTTCAGGCGGGGAAAGGGGGAGTGTCAAGTGGTAGAGGAGCGAGAGAGGTTGGGCATCAATCATTGACCACCTCCGGAGGTCTGAGCAGGCTGGCGGGGTTATCCCCGGCTAGAGAAGCACCTCGGGAACGTTACCGTGACTTTGTTGTCAGAGCTATCTGAGCAGAAACTCCGTAAATCACCATGAGTTGAGCCAGAGCAGCCGGAGGACATCGAAAGGGAAAACCAGAAAATATTTTCTCCATACAATATGATGTCTGTGATGTTGCAGATGCAGCTGCTGTGACGCAAGAAACCATCCAGTTTCACCAAAATCAGAGAATAAAGTTATAAAACTGTGTTTTTGTACAGTAATCCAGTAGTTAGTGAGGCTCGGCCGCCTTTTCGCCTTTCTACCACAAAGCAAAGCAGCAGATGTTCAAGCAGGTGACGTCCTAACTGAAGGCCCGCCTTGATGAGAGCATTGACAGATTAAATTTTCATTATCAAGTTGACTCCAAAAGACCATGGTGACCTGTAAATGATATTGAAAAAGCTGGGGGCGCTGCTTTGCTTATTGCATTTGAATATTGTCCATTGTATAGCAGGTCAAGTCTTTGAAGATGAAATGTCAAATACAGTTTTCATTTTCATTTTGAAATTGTTAGAAAATGTCATTTAAATTTTCATTTTGACTTAATTATTGCTTGCATAAATGGAAAATCAGGTTACGTTCTTTAAATTTCATTTTCAAATGTGAATTAACATTTGAATATTGATCACTGTACAGCGGGGTACCACTTTGCAAATGAAATGTCAAACAGCTCTTCCATTTTACAGTACATACAAGTATGTGAAAATGAAAATTGGATAGTTGCATTTTCATTTTTACTCAAACACATACATATGTGGAAAATTCTAATTCTATTGTGGAATTATATTTTTTATTTTCAAGTTTACATTATCATTTGGATATACGCTTCCATTATCCTGGGTGTGAGACCAGTCAGAGCCATCACGACGAGTTTTACTGCTGAACTCAGGTCAGATTTCCATGATCAGGTCCATGATCATGCAGTGTGAGCTGGTTGTAGGCAGAAATCTGAAAAAAAAGGGCAATGTTCCTGAAGAGTAAAGCACGTAAAACAAACACAAGATAGTGACAGCCTTTGTACAGTTAAGCTGTAAGATGGTCAAAGTCCTCATGAAAACGTTCAAGTTCAAGTTCTTTATTGTCATATGCACAACAATTACAGTGAAGCAGTAATGAGATTCTTAATTCTCAGGCTCCCTCCAACAATGCTCAAACAATATGGAAAATCACTGCTGTCAAAAACAGCTGTAAGACATAAAATAGTGCAGAAGTTAAAATATAGGAATATAATATAAAATGTATAATACATTAAAATATAATACTTTGGTAGGCAGGTGTACAGTAATGATAAAATTAAACTAATGTAGACAGTTTATGGATAGATAAAAACAGGACAGGCAGTGCACTCCTAAATATGTGTATTGTGATGGTTACACAGCTTGTAATAGGGTAATAAAATATGTATATTTGTGTGTGTGTGTGAGAGTGTATACAGTTTATATATATATATATATATATATATATATATACAGAGCTTTATATGATGTGTGTGTATATATGTATATATATATAGATTCTAAGTTTCTGATGTCTCTTAGTATGTTACATGGCATCGCTCATTCTTCCCATGCAGATAAAGAAATATCTCTGTGTGGAAGTGTGATTGCGACTGTGTTACCAGCTAAGTTAAATAGGCCTTAATGAGTGCTGTGTCTAACTGTCCTCTCTTACAGCACCCTCAGGTGGACATCCCTAGCACTCAGAGTGGCAGGACAAGGGCCTGGGACTGATGTAAAAACGCTGTGTTTCTCGTCTGTTTGGCCTCCGCCTCACTCACACATCCCTGACACCATTCCACCATTAACACAGACTAAATGTCTAAACTGCACATGCGATCGGA
This sequence comes from Coreoperca whiteheadi, assembly GCA_011952105.1. NCBI lineage: Eukaryota > Metazoa > Chordata > Actinopteri > Centrarchiformes > Sinipercidae > Coreoperca > Coreoperca whiteheadi. The sequence continues at coordinate 28,357,035 of CM022472.1, read as the reverse complement.
TCATATTAATCATCTGTATCACCCAGGGAGCAAAGGCTGCACCTCATTAGTGAGTATAATGACGTAGACTACACAGGCGCCTATGTAGAGCTGTGTGACGTTGCAAAAATACTGTGAGTATGGCATTTGCTTAACATTTTGTTTGTTGTTGCAAATGAATGCTTAGATATTTGATGACTACTTGTAGGGAGAGATCTAATAAAGGATGTGCATACTGTGTCCTGAGTGTGTTGTGAGCTTTCTGGGCACCCTAGTGGTGCGGCTGTAGGCACTGGAAACAATAGAGTACGTCCAAATTAAGACAATTTCTCTGCATTTCAGCCCTCCGTCCAGGCTAAAACAGCGGGGGGTTTTCTCCCCTTAAAGATTTACAGAGATTTACATAAACGGCCCCCAGAGGAGCGTGTAAATCTTAAAACGCCATCTTGGTGTTTTAAGTGTGTACGGGCTAAACTGAGTTTTTACAAAATGATGACATAATCCAGCCCAGTGAGGATCAGGGCCTGTGTGCCAGTAAAGTAAACCAGAAATCAAACCAGCCGGTTGTTGTGAGCAGTTTCATGTGGGAACTATTTTCGTTTTACCGATAGTTCCCACATGAAACTGGTCATGGCAAGGTCTGTAGATTATCTTTAGTAACCGGATCATGATTTCTGGAAAGACACATTTGCTCTTGGGTTTTTAAAATGTTTTTTTTTTGGGGGGGGCTCTTTGAACAAGCTGAGTGCCATATAAAAAGGCAGACATCTCTACGGGCGATTTCTCCTAAACTTGGTAGCACGCACCAAAACAATCTAGGTGGATAAATGGCACTACAGGTAAGAGTGAAATATGTATTTTAGATTTGGGGGTGAACTGTCCTTTGAACCGCCAGGAAAACCCTAACGAAGACGAAGCATTAGATTGTTCACACTCCATCCAGGAGGGGGCGGTAATTTAAACCCCTCCTCACTGAGTGGGGGGAGGTAGGCAACCAAACAGCCCGGTGGTGGCGGCGGCGGCGTGCACCGCTTGCAAGTGAAAAACTTGGTTACAAATGCTAACTGCGCGACAGTTTGTTGTTAGGAGTTGCCACACTTAGTTTCAGCGGTTCCCCCCGCCCCCCCCCCTCAAAGAAGGTGGAGTCGTCCGTCGGAAAAGGTAGGTCTCTACCTAACGCTATGTTGAGAATTGCCGGTGAGTTAACTATAAACCGCTCTTTAGCTTTCGCTGTAACGTTAGCTAATTTATATGAACACCAGGCCGGGGGGGGGGCGGCTGCAAATGTGTCGTTATTCCCTGGGAATACTCTAAATTCACTTGCCCATGAGAACAAATTGCGAGTTTGATATTTTCGTACTAGCTAAAGCTGCACTATCTAAAGCGAGCTTGCTGTCTGCCACTCTGCGGCGGACGCACTAGCATACCGCTAACCCGGTGAAGCTAGCCCGCTAACATGAACATCGGCCAGCTAGGTCACAAGATACCGAAGCCATCACTAACCACTCCGCCAAAGCTTCGTGCGAACTCGGTCCTCACTACGCTTGCACGCTGCACAGCACTTGATTCTACTGAATAATTTTTCCCTGGTGAAAGCAATCAGTGTTTCTGTCATCTGGAGCGAAAGCACGCACGCCTGTAGTCCATGATGTCGATGTAATGCTTCTACATAACTTTACTTTTGTTCCTTCCAACATATTTTAGGAGACACTTTCCCTTCATGATTTTTAGACGAGAAGGAACGTTTAGGGTTGCTTAAATGCGTTCTAAGGGTATATCTGACGCCTTCGTGTGCAGGAGTGACCGTTTTCAGTCCATCCAGTGACTACAGCAGGCTAAAGCTGTGCACAACCGCGTGATCGCCTACTCATTATAGGGGGATTGACCTCATTATTTAACAGCTCGTTTTCTTTCTAATCTGTCTTTTTGTTCTTGCTGCAGTCTGACGTCCGCTCAGCTGCTGGAGTTGCTGTGAAATTATGAGCTCCAACAGGTCTGAGTACAGTCACAGGCGGCAGCACAGTGACAGAGGCTCGAGGCAGTGGGACGATTATGATGACCGATGGGAAGAAAGGCGCGACCCTCACAGAGATGTACAGCGGGATTCCTATCACAAATATGGTGGGGATGGACACAGTAGCGTACAGAAGACAATCAGAAGTAGAGAGTACAGCAAAGAGTCATTGAACAGAGACTGGAGCAGAAAGAGTCCGCTGAGGAGACGCGTGTCTTCACCTGATTGGGGTGCTTCTGAAAAGAAAAGGCGACTGGTTACAGAGGATGATGAGGATGATTACAGATACAGGCGTGAGCCTGAGGATAAAACAAACAGGCAGTCAACAGACAGTTTTTCACGTGCGTACGCAACCAAGGACTTCACGCATACACTACCACAGGAAGAAGATTTCAAATACAGGAAAACACCTCAAGACTCCAGACCCAGATATCGGCATGAGGAGTTCACCTACAGGCAACACCAGGACGATTTGACTTGCAGACGATCGTTTGGATGTTCCAAAGACACAGATGGCCGTGAAAGGAGCCGGGACTGTTCACAAGATCGCTCTACGAAGGTTAGTCACAACAAACGTTGCGTGTTACGGTCAGTTCAAGGATTGTGCCAAGTTTGTTTTTAGTGCAGTTCAATAAAATATTTCTCCATATCAAACAGAGTCATGCCAAACCCCGGGAGAGGACTGACAGCCCTTCCACAGATCAGGAGGATCATCGTCAAAGTCGAACATGTTTCCCATTGAATGGATCTAGTAGACAGGTGGGTTTACTTAACGTGTGGCAATTAGGGACTACCTTTGTCGTCGATGAGCGCTGCGGCCATGCTTGGGGGTACAAAAAACAAAAATTTGTATTATTTAAGATTTTTTTTTTACCTCAGATGTGTTGTGTCCATGATGTTCATTCTAGAGGTGAATACAGTGTGCCTACATTCTGACCTAACACCACACCAGATCCACACTGACCCTTCTCTCTCCATAGATACAGTATTAGACAAAATACATAGGACACCATATTGTCCAAATTGCTGTAAACGACAAATAGGAAGTTTATAGTTTCTTAATGGACAGCTGTTCTGCTATCTGACATATCTACATTGCTTTACTTATTGCATTGTAGAGTTAATGTGTCAGTATGCACTGTGAGATGTATTATATAAGAAGAAAAATACTATTGAAATAAATGGATCAAACTCAATATCGGCACATATCAGGCTCTTGGCAGGGTCAAGGATCAAGGCCCAAAGAAATGGGATTGAGACTTTTTTTTCCCACTGGCTAGTTAAACAATAGTCTCATGATCCACCTTAAAGGTCCCGTGTGGAGTTTCAGATCTCTAGTTGTGCTACGGAGCTGTTTTCCTATAAGAGACTCCCTGTTTGTTTGTTTTTTATGTCTCTTACAAGCGCACACGGGGTCAACAAAGTTCACATTCCTGCTAACTGTTTCACACTAGTCCGCCGATCAACAGGGGGCGCTAACACGCTTAGACATGCAGTAATGTGTCAGCAAAAGCAGGGAGGAAGAAGACTGCTAGCAAGTAAACATTGATCTAAACAATGCTGAATTTAAAATACTTTAATACTCATCTTTGTTAATGTTTTTTTTTATATTTGTGTACGAGAGAACTCCACAGGGCACCTTTTTATAAGTGGAATATTTCTGTTTTGGAGTTCCCACCATTGACGCCTCGAGTGTAGGAATTTAGTTTAGTGTAACATAAGACAGGGTGGCTATGTCTTACATTATCAGGCCACTATTTGTGGAAGAATGGAATACCCCCAAACAATCATGTTTACGTTCTTTTATTCACTTTGTGACGCTGACCAGTCACAGTAATTGTGATTTCTCCCTAGCCACCAACATTACGCCAGTTAAACTTACCGTGGCGATACAAATGTAGCCATGGCAACACGCTGACACAGAAGTAAAGATCCCGCCTGTCTCATTTTATTTTTGATTTGGTCCAAATACTGAAAGGCTAAGAGCTAGCTTCCCCACATCAGCTTCCTAGCCAATAAAAACACTAAATTCTTCTAAAAGGAACTTGTTTTAATCAAATAAAATAAGAGACAGAAAGTGCTGTTGAATTGTTAAGACCACAGAATAAATACTTTAGAGAGACTTGTGTGTTTCATGGCTACAAATTTCCTACAGGTTACTTTGTTTGACAAATCTAATTGTCAGTGCACACAATAGTTCTATAAACGTTGGCTCCTTCTTTGTGTTTCCCATCAGTCTTTTGAGAGCGATGTCACCAACCAATGTGCTGCTGTTCCTGGGCAGAAGTCAACCAAGGGTTTCCAGCGTTTCCTCGACGTGCTCAACAAGGGCGTGAATGTCGCAGTGCTCACCAAGATAGTGACCCAGACCTCTACAGAAGTGGCCGATCGGCCACGTTCTCCGACTTCTTTCATGAGCACTGCGGATCGCCTGTGGTCGCCCGGTTGTGCTGGGAGGCGCCGGGAAAGCCACCAAAATACCGGCCACTGGAGCGAGAGCGAGAGGTCCCAGAGACTGGCTTCTCCACAGCCCCGTCACAGGTCCTTCAGCCCGAAGGGGCGCGCTCTGTCTGATGAAAAGTCTCTGGAAAGGGGCGATGGAGAACGAAGCTACTTCAGCTCCAACAGCAGATCCGGCTCTCCCTCAGTGGTGGAAAATATAACACTGACACCCGAAGATGAGCACAAGCACAGACAAATGCAGGATGTTTTGCAGGCCATTGGCATGAATTTAGGATTTGAGGAACTGGGCCAAATGTCACATCGCATCCAGGAGCGGTTATACGGGAAGAAGGATAGTGACCGTGGCCGCCATTGTATAGGAAGCAGGGAAAGGGACACGGGGCAAGCGCTTTCACCACGACCACAAACTAGATCATCATCAAGCAGGTCTAGTTTTAGCCCATCAACTCGGGAATATTACAAGAAAAAAGACTCATACAGCGCTCAGAGGGATGTAACAGAGGCCGACCAAGTACAGGCACATCAAGCCGTGGAATATGGCCAGAAAAGCGTCAGTAGCACTTTACAGGAGAGTAAGAAATGCGAGACCGACTCCCAGGAAAGCACCGCTGCATGTCAGGCATTTTCTCAGAATCCCTCATACACTTTGTCAGAACCGCCTCCCACACCGGTAATGCCAGCGTACTCTCCAGTAAACTCCGTACCGCTGCCGTACCCAGCCCTGCCACCTAACTTGCCCCCTTTTAGGCCCGGGCTCTTTTGGCCTCGCCTGCCTCCCTTCCTCCCTTACCCCTGTGTCCCACCTCTGAACCTCTTCCCAGCAGTACTCGCTCAAACAAGGCACCTACTCCCACAACACATGAGTAATGCTCGGCCGCAGTTTCTTAACCTGCCCGATATTAACCCACTTCAGCCTCTGAATAGTGCACAAAAATCAAAAACAGTGTCACGGCCCCGCTGTTTGCAGGTCATTGAAACCGAACAACCTAGATGAAGACTTTAAAACTTGACTGATATAGTTGAAAATTGTCTTTTGCCTCTGGAGAATAGTAAAATGCATTCATAAAGTAAGCAGTTGAGCCTTCGGGGAGTCACGTTTTAGCCACAAAACACACATTTGCATCACCAATCAACACTGAACATTTGTAAGAGACAAAAAGCAAGGCCAGAGCCGATGAAAACAGCGCGGGCCTTGCTTTTTGTGGGCCATGAAACAGTTGTTGACCACACACTAGTTGACAAATCTATACTGTACGTGGTGTCCGTTGCTCAGTCTCTTCTTCTACCCATAATGCAATGTCATGCTAAAGGAAAAACACCGAAACAATGTGCAGAAAGTGTTGATCGATTTCTGTAAACTTTGTTTCTCAATTTTCTTATTCAAGATTTGTTCAAACGCTGTCATGTGATACGTTATTTTAGTTGAAATTGCGTTTGTCCACCGAGGTCTTTGTAGGATACAGGCCTTTTATCGTGACGAAACAGCACCATCGTCCACTGTTCAGTCTTCTGAGGGTTTTGGCTGATCAGCGACTACAAAAGGTGCTCTACACTTAAGCTTCTCTTCTTGTGTACACATGCAGAAGATTATTGTGTAAATATTTGAATCGCATTAAAACAATGATTCTAAGTAAATGGCAAAGAGCTTTTTAATTCTGCCATTTTTTTTTTTTTTATTCTTGACTAAAAGGAAATTGGACGGGACTGCAATGTACAAAAGTCATTGTGTTTTACATATGTTTGCTCCCGTACCCTTCCGACCTGTGTGGGGAAAACGGCTTCACGTTTGGACTAATGATTCGTCTTTGACTAATGACCAAAAGCGTTCAATTACTGACATAGACGTGTATTTTTACTTGACAAATATCAAAACTGGCAATGATCGGCTTCACCTCAGCTCTGTGTCACACCTTTCAGACAAGCTCAGAGAGCGGAGCGCAGGGCGCCTGAGACATTCCCCGCTAAGCTTTAACAGCAGGTCAAGGTCTACCAACCGTTTCAAGAAGAGCACCAGGAGAAGGCCAATACCTGTACCACTCTTCAAAAGCTAGAAACGGAAGGCCTGACCCGGTGAAGATGGTGATCTTAGTAGATGCAAAATCTTGTGCTGCTTTTACGACAAATAAAGAACAACCCTAATGACCTATAACGTTTTGTTAAGCTTTTTTAAAAAAAATAAAAATAAATACAAATCTTTTCACCGCTTTCGTTTGCAGGCAATTGCGCAGAGATCTTCAGCATGCCGCTGATTGGCTCAGCAAGCAGAGCCTGATTCTTACGCCCCAGTCACGTCACAGGTTCGAGTCCTCAGCCTCCCAATAGCTTCTGTCAGGGGGGGATAGTGCACGTTCACAAACACTGACTAAACTGTCCAAGTAGGGTTTTTTTTTCCAAAGCTGAGCAGAACATTAGAAGAAGTCAAAGCCTTTAGTCATGTCCTACGTTACACATTTGGCAGAATTAGTCCTGCGGTGGTGTTACTCCGGCCAGCAGGTGGCGCTGTTAATATCCATTTGTCGACACCACCGAGGCACTGGGAGCCGTCTTGGCCCCTCGCTCTTTAGTTCAAGCCATTTTTATTTTATTTTTAACATTAACGTTAACGGTTGTTGTTGCTTACTGCTGGTGTTTAATAAAGCTCAGTTTCGGCATTTCCCTGTCCACGAACTTCGTTCTCGAAGGAGCGGCCTTAAAATATCGTTTGTTCCGCGATGCCACGGAGGAAGCCGCTGTAGTAGGTAAACGGTCTGTTAGCAGCCAGGCTAAGCTAACTGAAAACAGGATTGAGCTGCCCGAATCACTTGTGTTTACACCATGTTGTGGTGCCTTAAGAGGCTGGGTTTCCAGACGCCACAGGCTTTGTCTTTCCTCGAAAGTAGTCAAAATGTAAGCTCATGAGATCATGTCTTTGGGAACTGAAAGGTTAGTGTTAACGGTGTGTCCAAATTGCAGTTGACACTTTGTGTTATGTACGGAGGGAACGTTAGTAACGTTAGCTGTACTGTTTGTAAGGCAACCGTGTGCATAACGTACAGGTCTGTGCTGAACAACCCACAGCCATTCCTCCACATTGTTTCTATTGTACAGCTCGTGCACTGACTTTACAAACTGTAAGAGACTCAGGCTGGAGGATGAATCCACTTGACTGGGGGAATGCTGTTCGAGCCCTGCCGAGACATGTGGACCCAAATCACCAGAGCGGTGTTCAGAACAGCATGGAGAGGGCCACTTACTGCCAGTACTCCGCATACACTGTCGCTGAGCCACAGGGCAGCGTGGGAGTGGACGTGGGATGGAAGGGACCCGGCCCTCCCTCGCACAACTTCTACATCAGGGAGTCCGACGCCGAGGGCCCGGATGGAGAAGCGCTCCAAATGGACGAGGAGGATCCGGAGCTCACAAGAAAGCGGAACGAGCTTAAAGAGATAGAAGAGCAGATAATACGCAAGAAAGTTACTATTGCTCTGAAACAAATTGAACCGCTCGTGAAAGAGACTCCTCCGGGCCTTTCCTGTAATGAGAAGTCAGCCCCGTGCCAAGGTGCAACTCTTAAAGACCGGGTGAATGCCATTTTTCAGCAAAGGCGTCCGGTCAGCTTCCTGTCGAAGGTGAGTAATAGATCGATCGGCCGTTTTCCACCATTAGTTTACCTAAGAGAATCCAGTGCTTTTCAGCTTGCAGAGCTTCCACCTGACTTTCAGATAACGCACCATATCGCCTGCCCTTTTGCTGCTCAGGTCCGGTCTCCCAAAGAGTGCGTGAACTCGTCGAGCCCGAGCAAAGGCGGTTTGCTACAGGAAGACCATCCCCTGAAGCTCCGAGTGCAGGCACTGATGAAGCAGCGGTGTAGTGACCCGTGGGGTTTTCCAACAAACAGGGAGGTTCGTAATAGTTCATTGCCCCCTCTTTTACAGAAAATGGCAATTTCACTCACTCACTCACTCACTCATTCATTTTCTACCGCTTGTTCCCGTTAGGGGTCGCGCGTGACTAGAGCCTATCCCAGTGACTTTGGGCCTTAGCAATCAATTTCACATTATATTTAATGATCAGAAAAATAAAGCTTTAAAATATACAAAAACTACAATAAGAGAAGACACATGGAATTAGTGTCTCGGCTTCAACTTGAATACAGTTAAAACTGAGCTCATCAAATATACCCATCTATACCCGCTTATCCTGTACAGGGCCATTGGGGGCTGAGTGATTGTTGTTGAGTGACAGGGTACCCCCTGGACAGGTTGCCATAGGGTTTACACATAAAGACGGCCATACAAAGACACATGTCTCAAATTTTGGTCATCAAATTTAAACCCATTTAAAAGAACAACATGTTGGTTCAAGTTACAGCAGAAAGACAGACGTTGGCATACAGTACATACCGAGATCGCTCACAGTGTAAGATCTACAATACAGATTTTTCCCCCAAGAAAAACCCAAAGTGACAAGAAATGTCAGCACAGAAATGCCATGAGCCCCTTTCAGTCCTTTCAGAGAGCAATTTAACAAATTGGTCTTATGTCTGAATAAGCACCTGGTCAAGGGCGACAAGGGCTTTAATGCAAAAGTCACAGTGACAATCTTACCAGGTCGTAAACCTTGTAGAGTTTCCGTATCCCTTTCAACGCTGCACTAGTCTGAACTGAACTTCGTCAGTTTAGCGTAAAGGCTGCAGCAGCACGAGGTGCAGAGAGAGAGAGAGAGAGCGATGAAATGCGCATCTTGTTCCGCCTTCTACGATCACTGTAATAAATGCATCATCTCAGTTGTCATGTCTTATTCACACAGAACTAATAAACTATAAAAGAGCCAATTTTAAGTTCTTCATGAGCTTCTTAAAAAAACCCTATACAACCACAATCTTGGTAAATGGACTGTGCTTGTATAGCGCCTTTCTGATCTTCTGACTACTCAAAGCGCTTTCACACTACATATCGCGTTCATCCCATTCACACAATGTACAAAGGAGACTAACCGTTCACACACACTCCTTGAAGGCACAGCCCTCGGCATCAATGTGGGGTTCAATATCTTGCTCAAGGACACTTTGACACTTCGCTGGGGGAAGTCAGGGTCGATCCGCCGACCTTTCGATTGATGGACGACCCGTTCTGCCACCAAGCCACAGCCGCCTGCTGTGGCAGAGCGGGTCACTCCCTATATTTTCATTTTTTATTCAGCTGCTTGGACAAATAAATTAATATCCAGTAAAACGCTTTACATACAGCATGTGAGCAAAAAGGAATCGCCTTAAGGCGAGCTCACACTACAGGATTTTTGGGCCGGATTTATGCCCGATTTCCCCCTCCCAACAATCGGATGCGCAATTTGTTCTGGGACCGTGGTCAGGACCGATGTCCGGCCCAGATTATCGGTATCCTCCCCAAAAATCCAGCATCAGTTAGATAAGCTTCTGGAAAAATCTTGAAGAAGAGAACATTTAAGCTACATCACAACATTTTGATATGCAAAGTTACCAAAATAAGGGATGCTATCTGATGTCATAATGTAATCTAATACTACATACAGTTCCCTCTAAAAGTTCATAAGCCTGTCGTATCAATTTTCAAAAGTGATTGGGTTGTTGATTTTCAAATGGTGCGACAATAAGACGTTTTGATCAATTAAAAATATTCTTATTTTTTCATTCTCTATAAAATCTTTGTTTGGTTTGACTTGATGCTCTTTTCTGACAGTAATTTTGTCTTTTTGGTACTCCCAAGTAGAGAAATTACACGTGAAAAAACGTGTGGTTTCTGTTTTGACAATAATGCGAAGTGTCTGTATGTCTGACCTTTTCCATCAGCGCCCTGACGTCCCGCCGCCTCCTCCAAGCCGAAACACTACTTTACCAGCCACGGAGGAGAACCGCGTCAACCAGGGTTTCCAACGCTTCCTCAGCGTGCTCAACAAAGGAGTGGACATGGACTTGCTCCGTAGGATTGTCAATGATGACAGTGAGGATCTTCCTTCAAGTGATGAGCTCCTTAACATTCAGGCCCGTGCCGCTGCGAACAAGTCAGATCCGCCCTTCAGGAGCCAGCGATCGAGCAGTGGAGCCTCGCTGCCGGGGCGCAGTCGGACCAACAGTGCAGAGGGGAAGACTGGCCCGCCGGGTGAGGAGAGACTCTCCCTGCCTGATGATGACGCGAAGAAGAATGACAGGGGAGACTGCAGTTTGGGCTCTAGTAGTCAATCCGCATCTCCCTCGGTTGTAAAGAAGAAGAAGAAGAAGAACGAAGAAGAAAACCCAAAGTTGGATGAGCAGTGTGAACAGCTCCAGAACATTCTTAAAACCTTGGGATTGAGCCTGGAAGTTGAAGAGATGAGCAAATTAGCAGACCGGACTCAGGAGAGGCTGTATGGCAAGAAGCATGAAGGCATGAGTGCTGACAGCAGAGAGCAGCCGGAGAGTCGGCAGAAGGGAACCAACGGACAATACAGGAACTCCTCCTCCTGCTCCTCCTGCTCCTCAAGCTCGACCTCCAGAAGCGTTAGTCCCAGCCCCTCTCGCCGTCAGCGCTCCCGCAGCAGAGACTCGAAACAAAGGCGAACGTCTGGAGACGGAAGCAGAGGACTGACATGCCAAGACGGCAGCCAGGACAGCAAAGAAGCACCGGGGTACAGGGACATGGATGGAACAGACTGCAAAGAAACCTCCACTTATCAATATCCATATCCACAAAACCAAACGTATCCACATCCCCATCCTGCTGCTTTTTCTGAATTTCCACATTACAGTTTGTCCCAGTACTCTCAGTACAATGCCTACCCGAGCGGCACTTACAACGCTGCTTCAAATTATCACTGGACATATCCTCAGGGTGCGATTCCTCCCCCCTTTTATCCCAGCGGGTATCCTCCTCCACAGAACAGCTACCATCAATTTCCTGGCTCTGTAGTAGAACCTAACACGATTTACCCTCATGTCAATCCTCTTGACATGAGCTTCTTTGTGAATCCAGACCTGTCTTTAAGTGAAGGCCAATTTGGGTCGCCTTCCGACAGCCGCTGCCTGCAGAACGTCAGCACTAAGCAGCCAACCACCCAGAGCATTCTAAAGCAACTCACAAAAGGCCGCAAAAGGAGGGGGAAGCCGGAAACGTACTTAAAGAACCGCCGTTTACGGTCGAAAAGGAAAAAGAAGGAAAAGAAACAACTAAAAATGGCAGCAAAACAGGTTGCCGATTCTGTGAAGAAGGTGGGGGCGCCCCAGGGCAATGACGGTGACTCCAAAGCTGAGCAGTTAGAAGAGGTCAAACAGCAGCCAACAGAGGAGGAAATAAAGGCGAACCTGAGGAAAAAGGTTGGTTCAACCAGCTTCCTTATCCACATCATTCAAGGTGGTTAGGTTGAGGAGGTTCAGTTTATTTATTTTTGTCTGTGCGTTTGTTAGCCGGATATGTCAAAGACAGATTTGATTTAAAATTGCTGGCAACAAGCAACAAGTGATACGTTTCATATGTATTTATCACGTGTCTCAGAGTAGGCACTCTTACCTGACCAAAAATTCTCAGGGTGACTCAGATTTTGTCCTACTTTGAGGACCAGGAGTCAAAGCACTTTTTCAACGTTCGTCACTTAGGAAATCACTCCTATCTTGGCCAGTGTTAAGGAGAGGTGTCCTTACCTGTTGCCAAGAGATGACGTTCGGGTGGACATGTGCGCGCACACTTTGTGGGAGATGTTCATTCACTATGGGCTTATTAAAAGATACTGTGAGATGCAAAAGAGCATATGGGGAATTTCACTATATTTTCTATTATTGAAATAACAGACTTAGAGGATTGGCCATACCTACGCTTGAGCAGTATGTTTCAGTTCCATACCAGAATTTTCCTGTGCAACATGTCACTGACGGTCAGTAAATGAGAACATTGAATTTTTTTGCACTGTCCAGCCCTATGCTGCTTTTTCAGACACGGCCGTTTTTATGCCAATATATAATCATAAATCACACTATTCTGAGATTTTCTTCGTCTTGTCCAACTACTGTTATTTGTTCTAGCTTGAAGCATTTAACCAGAAGGTGAAGCAAAAAGTCACACAGCCAGCCAACTCCCTAACCCCTCCGACTGGTTAAAGTAAGTAGACTCGTGTGTGAGAACGCTGATGTATAACAATGTTAGTTTTCATTGAAGAATTGGAAACTTGATAAATGTTCCCACTTGGGACTGTTTCTGTTTTGTAGGCACTCATCAAATTAAAAGTGAAAACTGGTATATTAATTTATCGGCACCGATATATAATAATAATACCACTTAACACGTGTTATTATCCTCCATTTTAGGGGTAAAAACAAATTCCAACCAAAAAAAAATCACAGAATATCTTTCTCTTCCTTTGTGAAATCATATTGTAATGATAAAGAATAAAATCAATAAAACAATGCAATTAAAATGTCTGAAATGGATAGTGTTTTTTAAACTCTTCATGAAACTGTATGATGATTTAAATGGAAACTTGTAAGCAGCATAGAGTGCCTATCATTACGTGTTTTCTTAAATAAGTCTTGTCTCCTTTTTCCCGTAGATCGGTGGAGTGTCATGGCTGTCTTTAATTTGAACCTGCTGTGAGCCCCGACAGACCACGTGGACCTGTTTCACTCATTTCAGCTCTACATTTCTGTGAATATCAACTCTGTTTCTATCCTTTCTCTTGGTACTGTATACATTTGATGAAGCAAAATGTGTTTTGTAGGATCTTTAATTTGTTGATAACATAGGCCTATATATATATATATTTTTTTTTTTTTTCAGCCATAAAGGGTTAAGTCTGGCAAAATGGTCAGGTCCTGGTATTTTGAATTCACACACTAATGGCTGTTCCCATACTGAGTAAAGAAGACTTTCAAAAAATGGACATGTGTATGCTTTTGACACGAAACACTCACATTAGCAGCTACTAGCATAACACACCGAATCTCCAACCAAGCTGTCGGCGGTCAAGGGGCATTGTGGGTAGGGTAGGCAACAGATTTTGACAAAGAAGAAATACTGCAATAAAACAGATATCTCTGGTTCTGCTGCATCGATATCGATACTTAAAAAAAGTACTCTTGGAGTACTCTTGTTAAGGCAACCAGATCAACACTGCGTACATTTGCTCTTTAACGCATGTTAACGTAAATATGGGGATTGCGTCCTCGCGAGTCCAACCTGAAGAAAACCTTTCAACTGGTCTGTCAAGGCCAATGAGACTGTTGCAAGCAGGGAGGACCCACCTTCCCTTGGGGGTATAAACACCCTGCACAGTCTAGCCTCTTCAATCTAAACTGCACTTCGCAGAGTTAAAAAATATAAGGTGGTGAGGGGCTGACCTGTGTTGTACCTTTTCCATTTCCCTCCCAGGGAACATCGGATAAATTCCTAACCTCCAGTTCCCTTTCGGTCGGCGAGACCAATGGGTCAATGACATTTGGCTGGCCCATGGATCAGAGCACTCTGCAGGGGTATCTTTTACATTTTGCATTCATGATCACATTGTTTGTTTGGTCATTAAGGTTAATAACATCATTTTTATTGTTGCCAATATCTATGATTTCAATTCTAAGTCAGATAACCAATTTCTAGTTTCTTTAGAAGATGGACTTGCAAGTTGGTTATTTAAATTTCCTGATGCTTGCTTGTTGATAGGGGATGACTTCAATGTCATTAGGGATGAGGTTAGTGCTTCAGGTCAACCCTTACACTCAAATCCTACCTTAAAACTATTGCTCCAGGATAAAAGCAGCGTGAGGTTTTGTAAGGTCTAGGCAGATGTGGCTAGAGCATGGCGAGCAGATGTCTGCCTATTTCTTTAAATTACAACAATTGCAAGCGGAGTACAAATATATGCCACAGTTGAATGTTAAGGGGACTGTTACTGATAATAAGAATATTTCCGTTTTGTTATAATTATCATTCTACTTTATTCCAAACTAGGTTCAGTGGGATGCCGTGTCTGCATTTTCTACTTATTTGGACAGCATAAATTCAGTTAGCCAGGAGGACAAGTTCATCTGTGATTCTCCAAATACTTCAGACTTTATAGGTGCCATAAATCATCTAAAAAATAAGTCACCCGGGAATGACGGATTAACCCTTTAAAAGTGTTCTAGATGAAAATCAATCTGGATTTATGAGTAACAGGCATTATTTTTTAGCAACATAAGATTGGTTTTTGATCTTATTGTTTACTCCGAAATGATCACTGAGGATAGTTTTCTACTTTTTCTTGATTTTTACAAAGCCTTTGTCACAGTTGAGCATCCCTTCATTTTGCATTGTCTTGAAAAATTTGGATTTGGAAGATATTTTAATAAATGCTCTCAGTAGTATACCATGAAATGGAAAAATGACATTCATATATATATATATATATATAAAATAACATTTGTTCTTACAGTAGACTAAGTATGACATGATAACACACTCAACGTATAAAGCACAAGAGGCTGTCAATGCATTGTAAGGTGGTGTTCACACCACAGTTATTTTTGCTTTTCCAAAATCATATGCCACTGCCAACTGTATTGGTGCTAATACCACTACAGACAGCACTGATGCACCTCTAGAAACAAACGAGTACAGGTTTGGCTTGCAACACAGTGTGCAGTTGAACTTTTAACAATAACGTCCACATTTTGTCGCAAAGTAAAATAGTGACTTCGAACAAAACCGGAACAGGTAGCTTCCAAATAAATTACTCAAGTAGTCACAAAGCAGTCTTTAAAACACCATAACTCAGGGCGCCATCATCTAATGTACTGCTCTAGTTGATACTGTTATAAATAAGAGAGTGGGTCCATGTTTTAATCTAAAGTTCGTCTTTCTCCTCTCCTTGACAATAGCACGCTGCTCTCTGGCTGTTCATGTAGGGCCTGCAGCCCAGAGTCCACACTGTGTTGAACAAGGTGTCTGCCACCGTTTCACATGCTGAGGAGAGAAAACGACACAGAAAAAGCAATGCCAGTCAGTACAGCGCAGTAAGTGCAAACGTTCGACATTTTCCTTAAACCCGCGATTGACTCGGCCCACAGTTAAGTTCATAGTACTTATCATTTATCAGTACGTTTAACCACTTGAACATTTTAATCATTTGTCTTGAGATCTCGAGGACATTTCTTTTTAATAACGTGAGCCTAATTGTTTTTGGGACATCTGGATCTCTTCACAGGGGTTTTATACATTACATTAAGCCCACATTCATAACTTTTGAAACGTGATGGCGAAGCAGGATTTCTGAAAGGTCGCTGCCCTGACCAGCAGTGGACTTTCCTATCCCACCTGCTTTTTTCAAGGAGGGAAATCGACTGATAAGTCATCAAGACATCGTTTTCAGCGGTCAGCGTCCATTTAAGTCAACTCGGGCCGAGCCCACAGTAGCAAGTTTAGAATGCAAGTAGAGTCTGTATCTGAGTCAGTTCAAATTTTATGCCAGCTGTTGAATTATTCAAGGTGAAGTGGAGGCAGAATGGTGCTGAAAAATGGGGATGGGCTCAGTAACCCCGCCCTGGATGAAATAAAGGTTAAAAAGGTTACCGACCTTCAACTTTTGACACAAAGCCGAGGCTCTTCTTGAGGTCGGAACAGATGCTGTGGAGGCACCAGCGGAACTTGGAGTCGCAGCGGTACTTGTTGGAGCCGCAGGTGTCGTAACACATATCCAGCTGATTGCAGCACTTGGTCATGGCAGGGATGCCCATGTCCATCTGGCATACAACAAAAGTGATTAATGTGTTTGTATGCAAGGGTGGGGGGTTCACAGGTGGTTAGTTTTGCTTCCATTATTCAGTCAAATGTTATTTAGGCACTGTTCAACAATTATTTGAAGGGGGGGGGGGGGGGCAGAAAAGGATGAGGGATATATATTATTTAAGTTTTGCTGAAGGGAGGAGTAGTATGATTGTTTTGGGAGAGAAAACATTTAGTTTTATATTTTATTTAATCTTCTCGTGATGTTTAGAAGAAGAATTACTTCAAAATAGTTACTTTAAAAAAGAACAAAAAAACTTTTGGCACTTTTGGACCATGGCACACAAAGGTGTATTCTGACGTATGCAGAGATACAACAATCATGTCCTTGTATTGGGGCTTTATTTTACACTTTGCAATTAATGAGTAGCTGGTAGAACCATAATGTCAATTTTGAGAAACATTAGACATGGATCTAAATATTTAGTAGGGATTGAACATTATCTTTCTAAGTCGCCTTAACTTTACCATGGATCATAACACAACTATGGTAAAGTTAAACGCACCCTGTAGAGTTATCCTAAAATATAATGCTATTTCAGCACAACCTGACCTGTTCTGCTAATCGGTGAAACAAAAACATCAGTGCTCAGAACCTCAGTGCTCCTGTTCACTTGTCACATTGTCAGTGGTAATAACTGTTCACTTAGTAGCTCTTAGTTCAAAAATAGACTGCAGCCTCAGGACGCACCATTTGTTATGTTTTCCATAATTTTTGGCAATTGTTAATTCCACTTCTAATGTGTAATTCTGGCCACGATTGTTCCATTAACAAGTTCAGCTTGAAAGCAGCACTAAGTTCCGATATTAGGGCGGAGGTTGTTGCAGTTTTTTTTTAAAGTCAAGGTGAGGGTCCAAAGTAATAACTCTGGGGATGGTCTTGATTTTTAAAAAGTCAATAGGTTTCGGCCCTCTTCCCCACGCCAATCATTTTTGTACAGTCTTTTAGGAATGTAGATTCAGCTTTTTATATCAGTATAGATTTTCCAAGTTAGATAAATCTACATGGATTTGCCCTGAATACATAGAAGATGCATTACCCCATCTGGAACAGGAAGACCAAAGAAGTAAGAGCTACATCCATCAGGTTCTGGCATCTGGTAGCCAGTACGAGGAAGAGGAGCTTTACCTGAGAGGGGAGGCAAAGCAAAATACCAGGTGTGGGTCGGGGTTCACTACAGGCCTGTGGAAATGTGCTAGACTCTGGCAACCATGTGGGTTTAAAAGTAGATCCATGTTTGCACATAGAGAAAACAAAGGTTACTTATTTGGTTCCTGTCCATTCACATCATATTCGTCACTGCATGAAACCTCTCCTATCATGTCGGGGTCACAGTCCATTTCCAAGCCCTCTTCCAGATGATAACAAAGGTAATAAGTACAAGAAGAAGTTAATCTTATGTATTAAGTATCAGAGCATTATTATTATTGGGTTTAAATTGTTGTCCCACACAGGTAATTTCCAGACTCTTAACAACTTAAAATTTTGATCTACATCTATGTAAATGGACTGTACTTGTATAGCGCCTTTCTAGTCGTCCGACTACTCCAAGCACTTTCACGTTACATATCACTTTTACCCAGACACACACACACACTCATGGCAGGAGCTAACTGCCCATCAGTACAAATTAAACTAACCATTCACACACACCGAAGGCACAGCTTCGGGAGCAATTTGGGATTCCGTATCTTGCTCAAGGATACTCTCACACTTGGTTGGGGGAAGCCGGGATCGAACCACCGACCTTCCGATTGATAGATGACCTGCTCTGCCACCAAGCCACAGCTGCCACAGATGTGCAATATTCCAAAAGATGAAGTAGTTTATGTTTAACCCAAGAACTTTTTCGTTATTGGGGTGGAAACGGCATCAACTGGAGCAAAGGACATGTAAAACTTACCCAGATAACCTACAAATGTAGAACTCTTTTTGCATGTAATCAGTGTTAAATTTCCTCCTTTCAATTAAGATTAAATTCTAAAATGTTTTGGGAAAAAACCCCAACAAAAAAGGTATATCTTTGGTGGAATGTACTGACTGATGAAAGGTCAGTGTCGGTATTATTTAAACCCAATCTGCATAATGTTTACTCATCCATTTAACTGACTTACCATATCGACAGCGGTATTGGCACACTCCATCGCGTCCACCCATGAACTCCAGCATCGAGTCAAAGTAGCCACTTACTGACTCAAAGCCGCCTCTCAGGGAGTTTAGTCCCCACTCCTCGTTCTCGTCCTCCGCCTGCGTGCCATCAGAGGCCTGGCCTTGTGGCGGTGGTGGTGCTGCTGCTGTAGCTGGGTCCTCAGCCTCTTGACTGACGGCGCTGTGGACGAACAGGCCCAGCAGGAGCATGAGGGGAGCAAGAAGGGCCCAACGGGTCATCCTGTGGCTCAGACAGCTCAGTATTAACAGAGTTAGAGTTCAGAGACTCAGGGGATACACAAACACGCTCACAGAGGCAATACTGAAACTGTCTGCATGACCTGAACTTTGAGCCAGACACAGGGGCGGCCTCCTATGTGGAGGAACAAAGTCCAGCTTCTATCTCGTCTTTTTTGACATGTCTGAGCTTTTATCATTCATGCTGATTGATGAGAGTGTGCTTGTTCACCGTTCAGCCAAGGGGATTCAATTACATTTCAGTCCCATTAATTTAAGAATTCATCTCTCTTGAGAGTAACACTTAGTAGCAAACTGGATAGGGTGGATTTGCTTTAAAATTAGAGAGCATCTCCTCTGTGCCCTGCACAAATTCATGTGTAAATTCTTTGTCCATATTAGCTAATTCATGAAAATACCACATGATACCTCCCACATCTGATAGCATTTGCTACTGAAACCTCCAAACTAGCTCATAACAGCTCATTTTTAGGGAATAACCATAATATTAAGGTGTTTGGTCAATGTGATATAAATGATTGGATGTAACTCACCAGACTGAGAACTGAATCTAAATACTCCCTCAGTGTGTGTGTGTGTGTGTGTGTGTGTGTAGGCATTCAGAAGCATGCTTCTCGTTTCTTTTTCTTATCATGAAAGCATGACCAAATTTGGATTCTCTGAGGCTAGCTGGTGTGCACGCTTGTGCAAGTGTGCGGGTTTCATTGATTGAGTCTTTCATTTTCAGCATACAAGTGTATTTAGGTCAGAGGGGCTACAGTTTGTCTCAGGTTCTTCTGGAACTTTTCTGCCCTCGGTTGAGCCTACCAGGCAGACCAGGCTGTGCACTAATCCTCCTAAAACCAACCATAGGCCCAGCTTTTCCTACAACTTTACATCGTTGCATTTGCTACAGCATTGGAATGGAAGACATTGTTGTGGTTTAACACAGACCTCCATTTATTTTTGAACAGACTAGAACCTTGGGGAGGCTGCCTGGGAGGCTTTGTCCCCAAAGGTACTTCATGTCAGGGCAACACATTTTACAAATTAAGATAATTAGAATGTGACAAATCATGGGACAAAACAGAAAAAAATCCAGATACGTTTATTTAGTAAGTAGTTTTGTGGGATCGTTGCTAAGGTGGCTGCTATCGGCGCGTTCTACTCCTGTTTTGGGCTTCAAATTTCTGTCGGTCAGCTGTAACCTGAATCCAAACGGCACTATATCTGTTTTTAAAAAAGGCGTTTTATAGCCTGTGATTGTAAAATGTGAAGTTGATCATTTCATTTTATATTTCCAAGAATAAGTGGCATATGCTCTAATATTTAATACGAAAATTATTCCGCTCACCAATCATAAAAAATAAAAAATAAAAATGACAGTTTTCCCACATATTCACCATATTCACTCTTGTCACCTCCACATATTTCATTCACTTAATTTCTTTGTTCAGAATCAGAATCAGCATCAGCATCAGCTTTTTTGGCCAGGTATGTGTACACATACAAGGAATTTAACTCCGGTTTTCTGTGCGCTCTATGTACATACACAGCACAGTACGACAGGTAGTGCAATGGTGCAGTCCATATTTCCTTAGAAATTTCATTTCAAGTTTTATATCCAATTTCAAAACTATTACTATTTAATTCTTTAAATACATTTTAAAATGTCAATTTAATTTTAATATTACTTTGTTTTTTAATTATTATTATTATTGTCATACTTTTGTCTATTCTTCTTCTTCTGTGTTGCGTTTTTGGGAGCAAAAGCCAAGAAACACCTTTGTATGCTTGCATTGGCTAATAAAACAGATTCTGATTGAGTGGGCTGTCATGCTGACATAAAATCCCCAAACCCAGAATCATAAACATACAAAAAATCTCCAGGGTCGTGTATATAGTAGCCTATGCATGCCTCAGTATTTGATGACCTGTGAATGAGAACAAGTTGGTCTTTCCAGCCATAACCCAAGCACTTCAGGCCTTCCTCCAGGTCTGTAGTAATGCCCTAGATTGTCAGCAATATTGTTCAATAATCTCTGAAGGTGACTCATTTTGGTCACAAGTTCCACTAAAAAAACAAAAAGCTTCATTTTGTGTATTGTAGCTAAACCAGATACATCGTTGGAAAGGTCACGGCCTGGAGAGTAACATATGTCAGATTCTTCATGGCTCCTGCTTTGAGATACTGACTTTTGAACTTTGACCTTGGTGCATGTTTGAAGGATTATAATCCAGCAACAAAAGAGGCTACAGACATGTGACCAACTGTTATAGCGAGCTGGTGGTTTCAGATATCATGTGAGCATCGTCAACAACCGGGTGTGCCGACAAATGCGATACATTTCCATTGATCCCACAGAGGGGAAATTCACTTGTTACAGCAGCTCAAGATTCAGTGTGCACAGGAAAAAATTTGACGGATAAAAAATACACATAAAAATCAAATAGAGAATAGAAAATAAAAGCCATAAACACTATATACACCTGTCATTTATACAGATATTTGTGATGCACAGAATACTTGCACTTTATAATATTATATACATGGGGCCGTGGTGGCCTAAAGGTTAGAGAAGCGGCTTGTGACCAGAAGGTCATTGGTTAAATCCTCCCCACTGGCAGGATAAATCTGGGGGGGGAAAGTGAAAAGCAGTGCTTGACCCTCTCTCAATACACTATCGTTCAAACATCTGGAGTCGTTTGCCACAAAATTTTGATTGGGTACAGTCAGATGGCTGAGAGGAATACCCCATATTTTTGAATGGTCTTTCATGGTTTTAGGTGGTAGAAAGTCGTCTTTGCAAATAGTTCTTTTGTAAAAAGGATTTACATGTTTTGTACGTGGAGAACAAAACGCTGCACAATGGTTCAACCAGACTGGCAATTGAAAGGGCAGAAAGAGACAAAGACAACTCTGAGCAGATTTAAATAGGAACAGGTTCATGTTTCAGGGTCAAATGCACAATAATGATAATAATAATATTACAAATATAAATAATAATATAACAAGCTGGAATTAACAGGCGTCTTGCTTTAGAAAAGTTATTCTTCAAACTTCAAAATAGAAAGAGTAGGTTAGTCTAGGGTTAGCACTATTGGAATGGGATCGCAGAATAGAGCTTTGCAGGGATGATGTTTTTTTGAAGGCCAACTCGGAAGTTGGCGTCCCTCTGGTTCCCTCAACAAAAAGCCAATGGTATTTTTCCATTGGATTTTGGATGATTGCAGAAAATAAGCTCTGTGGCAAACAAAAGTTTATGACACACGTTTTGTTCAGCAAGATAATCTTCACAAATTAACACTACTTTTATGATTTTGTAATTGGAAATTCGATCACCAGATGTAAAATACTAACGATAGGCTCTAAACATACTACATCACGGTCGCATGACTTCAACGTCACCACCACTAAGCTAACAACTTGTTACCAATTATATTGGTAAACCTTTCCTCGAGCAGAGAAAATAGATTTTAAAATCCGTGACGTCATTACAACGTAATTATATTGGTAAACCTTTCCTCGAGCCGAGAAAATAGATTTTAAAATCCGTGACGTCATTACAACGTAAAGGCTATGGGCCGAGCGGGAGAAACACTACTGCGTGATTACGTTTTTTGTCGTTTTTAATTACAAATGAAGTACAGATTATCTGATGATACACGGACACGAACTATTACATTTACAATGATTAAAAAAACATTTTCGTAATCTTGAGTGTGAGCAGGATTGTTTTATGGTCATTCATTCCCATCGAAATCATAATTTTAAACAGGCACGTTTGCGGCAACCACAGTTGACTGACAGGACCACTTCCGCAGATCGGATCGTGCGGCCGGTACGGATCGAATACACGGCGCTGCGAGCGATTCTCATTGGAATGAATAGGCGCCTTGTGGGGTCCGGTATCCAGCTCTATCCATGGCTCTGGCCGCTCTGCCCCAGTCCTTGTTTTGGTAGAGTCCAGGGAGGTGACGTCGGCCTCAAACACGGAAGAAGAGGTAAACGATGAGTGATGTATTTAACTAACGGAGACATGTGGACGAGAATGTTACTGGACTCGAATATATTGTGGCACGTCATGCCTAAACAGAAAAGCAGGTCAAGCTAGGTAATGCCCGGAGAACACTATTATGCTATTAAGGGTGCTCGAGACAGCATTTGTTATCACGAGCGTCCCCCGCGTGCAGTTGGCTGTTTAAAAGTTTGTCTTTTACTTATAATGTCTTCAGACTGAGTGAGTGCTGCGAGTGGCGTGCTTCCACGGGGAGAAACAATGAACTAACGACGAGCAAAATAAAATGGCTTTCGCAAACCTGTTCACGAGACTATCTGTTGTTGAAGAAGGTGTCAGGAGCCCTGGTCAGGCAGCCTTCACACGCAGGTATTTAACGTCATATAGCTATTAGCTTTGACGTGTGTGAACGAGCAGCTGTATCTGAATGGCCATTCATCTGCACACTCATTCCTCACTCCTTATTGTGTGTTTTAATAGCAACGAGACTGATTATGGTAAAAGAGCCAATGCCAGAAAGAGGAAAACCCAGAGTGAGCAGGCTGGCTCTTATAAAAAGGTGAGTTGAACTTGAACTCTAATAACTTATTTTACATTGTAAAGTTAACATCACAGGTTTAATATTTGTGTCCTTGCTCTTGAGCTTGAATGTTTTTCTCACATGTCACATTTTAGTGGAAGGTTTTTGCCGGCTGCACCACTACATCAGATGGATAGCTCTAGGCTTCGGGCATCGCTTTAGATACACACACAATTGTTCTGATGAGCAGTTGGCATGTGTATGAATGTGTGTGAGTGGGGTCTACCATACAGCCCTACAATAAACCTTACCTTCATGAAAGTTGAAATATTCAATTTTTTTAGTTGTTAGTGTTTTCTAATGAGCACCTGGTAAACCGATGCATAGGAAAATGAAATAATGCAAAAGGAAAAAGTTAATTTCCAGCAGTGCGCAGTTTATTAGAGACAACACATTTCGGTCCTGGACCTTTTTGTCAGGCATCAGATTCACAATATGAAACAATCACATCCACATACTAAAGCCAATTCAAAAATTCCTGAGAAAAATTGCAACAACGTCAATAATTGATTTAAAAAAAACATACATAAAATGAGACAAACAACATATGCCAAGATCCATTGATTATAAATAAAAGAGGGAAAGTGAAACATAAAGAATACCGATTTGGTGGGCAATTTTAAATAGTGATTTCTTTATTTATTTTTAATCAACAAGAAGGAATGGGGCAGCTGTGGCTTAGTGGAAGAGCGAGTCGTCCACCAATCGGAAGGTTGGCGGTTTCGGGGGAAGCAGATTGGACAATAGTCATTCCAGGTGTCATATCTAAACTGTCCTATCATATTTTCAACGTTTCAGAGTCCTATTAATGAAGATGAAGAAAACAGAATACGTTACTTTTAAGGAAATATGATGTAAATGGTGTAATATTATGCACAACGTAGAAACACCTCTCAGTATAACACAGTGCAATACAGTTCAACACCACCACAAACTACAGCCTTCAAAATGACCACAAAGTTGAATTAGTACCTCTCTGAAAGAATGTAAACAAGAAATTATAACTTTTATTGCAGGACTGTTGTATTGGACTGCATTAATTAGGTCTAGTGTCCACCTGCAACTGAGTGTAATGAAGTTCCATGTGTTTTGTGCTGCTTGTCTGCACAACATGAATTGTTATTTATGGACTTGCAAAGGTTATGATCAATCTTGCTATATTAACAGACATCTACGTTTCCTTTGAAATTTAATGTCTGTGTATTTTTTGTTCCACAGAAGCCATGTTACCAAGCCCAGACAACCAGAACTTATAATGCTACATCCAGCAAAGACCATGACTCCAAGGCCATACGCTACCGTATGCAGAACACTGATCGTGAACGTGCAAGTGTTGGCTTCACCAAAGAAGTGCCACATAACCACAGAAATAAAGCTGGCTACCATAACATGGCTCACAAAGGTCAGGATTACAAAACTAAAACCAACCGTAATGTGAACAAGCAACAACGGCATAAAAAGGAGGCGGAGGGGCAGAAAAATCCGCATAGTCAGGAGAATGGAGGGAGGCCTGCCAATAGACGTGGAAGCCATCCGACTAGACCTACTTTAAGAAAAGGTGGATGGGACAGTAAACATAAAAATGATAAGCAGGTAAGCAAGACCCTTGGCTGGGCCAGTCAGGATCCATATTAACCATCATCAGCCTGTAATCTGTTGCAGTCTGAATGAAAGGACACTTGAATGAAAAGGCATTCAGGTCACTTTCTAAATTTGAAAAGGATTTGTGTACTGGCTGAGGACAGTCCCCCATAGCAACATCAGATATGAGACACTCCTTATTTACACAAATCAATCCACCAAATTAAAGTAAATATGTAACAATACCTAACAAAAGGTCAAAATGCCCCAAAGAATTAGTTCAGGGGGGCAAAAAATGCTTCCTTGGAAATGTATTAATGATGTAAAGTGTTTGTGAATCTTATTGTTATGCTCATCTTTCCTCTTAGGACTTGCAAGTGAAACGTACGCGGTTCATGACAAAGGAGTTCACGGACCAGAATGCTTTGCTGGTGGACGGGCAGTTACTTTGTCGACATTTCATTTGGGGAAGGTGCATCAAGGCAGGTTATGTGTATTAATATATTTAAAAAACAAAACAATATCCTAACATTGTCCTAACATTGCTTTCTACCACCTTCCTGTATGCAGGGTGATGACTGCCAACTGAAACACATTCAGGGTTACAACGATCTTGTCAAAGAAGTGTGCAAATTTTACGTCCAAGGACTCTGCACTAAAGGAGAGCGGTGCCCATACATGCACAATATCCTTTTGGTTCTTTCTATCTTTCTGTCTTAAACTCATTGCAGTGATGAGCGTTGTACTGCTAATTGTTGGAAACTGGACGCTGTTGAATATCTAATATTTCCTTAAACTAAACTGCACAGTCCTTCCCCTGCAAGTTCTTCCATAGAAAAGGAAAATGTACTCAAGGAGCAGATTGCAGGTTTTCACATGAGCCACTTAATGAGGTCACTAACCAGCTGTTGGATCAGGTGTGTATGTAAAAGTCCAGTCATGAAATATAAATGTTTTATATGCATTGCTGTGTGCTGAAAATCGAATGCGCTTTATTTCTTCTCACTGCAGTTGCTAAAACGGGAAAGCGACCTCTACGAACTTGCAAAAAAAGCTGAACAAGAGTTGTCAGGACAGCCGGCGAACACAGACGAGCCCGAAATTATAGACACAAACACAACCCCTGATATACTTATACAACCACTGAGGTATGCACATACAAACTTAAACCTGCCATTGTGATTCTGTCAATTTATCTTATTTATCTTGCAATGAGTCATAAATGCAAGTTATGACATTTGGGATTAACCTTAACCTGATATTAACATTTTTCAGGCCTAACTTTTACAAAAGCGCAGACACAAATGCTGAGATGGAGGCCTTGTTTTGTCAGACTGAAGAACTGGCTGATATCACGGAGGAAGCTGTGCCGCCACATGCATCAAATGCTGCCCAACGTCACGGCTCCCCGTCAACTAACCTTAATCATGACGAGCCAGTTTGTTATTCAGTTGAAGCAGTGCTTGGACCTCAACTATCCAAACCTTTCCCTAGTTTCCTCACAACTCCAGGAAGTCAAGAATCTGCCCCTATCCCTTCTACTGATTGCACACCAGGCTCTGCATTCCAAAGCGAGGTTCCCTACTCCGTCGATGCTGTTCTCAGGTCTTGTAAATCAGTGGGAAATTCTACCTTTGGCCACGCACGTACCCCTCCTACTGCACAAACTCTATCCTATACCCCCAAAGGTTCCTTTGAAGAGAGCACCGATCCTCTGCTGAACTCCGAAACCCCGAAGGAGAAGGCCTTGTGTTCAGTAAATACCAGAAATGAAAAGAACAAATCCCAGGAAAAAAGGTTCAAGAGTCACTTATCCCTCCAAATGCACACTGGCTGGATTCCAAAGACCTGCCCTAATCTTACTCTGGCCTCTGGGGATCACATAAAACAAGGTGGGGATATGCCAGAATCCCTGCAACCTGCTCAAAGAGGTTCTCATGAAGTCGAGTTGGAATTGCTGCGTTCTCCCGTCACTGTGGCAGAGAAGTCTGCACCCTCCAAAAGCCAAGGAGCTATAAAAGGAAGCATGCACCTGGCTACGGATATTACTGACTCTATAAACTGTAAAAGTGGTGGTGTTCTTCCTTCTGAAACCACTGAGCGCAAATGCCTTTTTTCAAGGCCCCCTAGTCAGACATGTATTTCCAAACATCCTACACAGTTGAAGCCACATCTCTCTCTTCTGACATCTGACTCACAAGCCTCAATAAAGCCTTTCTGTCCCTCTTCAGAAGTTAAGGGTAGAGCTGCTGAACCTGTCACCTGCTCCATTGAGACAAGTGATTCTACAAACTCTGTCAGTTGTCATTTTGAAGCTAAACAACCCACTGAGATCCACCTGCACTCCAAAAAGACAGAATCTGGCATCAAACATGGCACAAAAGAACATTGTTCAACTGAAACCACAGCAGATTACAGCAGGAAAATGGCACATTGTGGTAATTTAGCAGTTGGATGTAAAAAGACAGTGAAAAGACCCTTTCATAGCCTTTTCGCAAGCCCCATCACCGACACTCTGCAGCCTTTAGACGATTCTGTAACAAGTTCCTCTTGTCCTCCAGGTTTAATTCAGTCTTCCTGTCCTCCACCGTCTTCAGATTGCAGAAGTACTCATGTTAAAACTCCGCCTGAACCTGACCAGACCCCTGCCAGGTCCTTCCTCAGCCTCTTTGCTGCCCCTCTCACTGCTGCCACTCTCCCATGCATGCAGTCTCAAGCAGATTATTCTAGCACGTCCTCTTGTTCTCAACAGTCAAACCAGTCAGTTGACAATAAATGTCATTTATCAGACTCCAAACAAAGCGCTTATAATTTAGAGCCACCTCTCCCAAGCCAGGCCAGAACTGATGTGAAAGAAACCTCTAATGCACCAAGATCCCCGGATTTACCTCCTAATCCTAAAATAGGAAATGAAGACCATTCAACTGAGCACATGAATCATCCTGCAAAGAAACCGGTGAATCCTGTAAGTAGCCTTGTGTCCGATTCTCTCGGTGAGATGTCTACTAATCCAACTCCTTGCACGAACAGTCCATCTGCAGCCCATGCTCGTCAGCGGGTGCCTGACATCTCCTCCCACAAAGGTAAGGGTACGCCACACACTGCATTCTTGAATACCAGTGTGAAATGCTGATTTGCGCTGCTGAAGTATTTTGTTAATCCCTTGTTCATTTAGTAGGATCTGAAGTAGTAGCCACTGCAAATTCAGTTCTGAAGACTCTCTTTGTGTGCCTGAGCCCGTACGAACAGGACGGAGAGCACCAGGACAGCATTCAGATCATTGCCCCTTCAGGTGTTCATTTGGTTTATGTTTTCCTGCTGAAGACATTTCTATTCATATCCATGTGTAAAATGTTGTCATCCTGGTAGAACTGAACAATACTCTTTTATTGTTTTGATTGCATTTCAGAAAGTGAAAAGAAGGCCAAAAGCAGCACAGGGTGTGTCTTTCTGAAGCAGCAGCGAAAGGGAAAACAAAAGAAGAACTTCAAGGTAGGAGGATTACTGTCAGGACAGGGCAACATTTTGTACCAATGAGACATGCAATGGTTTCCAAAGAGATGCCTCAGCAATTATGAAACTTGTTGCCAAGAAATGGTAATACTTTTTACTTTGTCACTTCTGCTTTGACCTGGAGTACTTGTATTACTTATTATTACCCATCACTTATGAAAAGACGGGCGCTCTTCTTTAAGAATGGAGTAGACGTGGGATCCCAATAAATTACCAATGTGTCATGTCGAAGGTAAATTTAAGTTAGGAACTACTGTAAATCTGCTCATTAGACCCAAAATGTGACCGTTATTGAAGTGGTCATCTCATATAGCAGTCTAGCGTTAGCCTTATTATGAGAGACTTTGCTGAGGTGCTTGTGGCCAGCTAGCCATGTAGCCAGCTGCGTTGGGCTCAACAGCTTGGCAGAGAAGATCCGGTGTTTAATCCCTTCACGTTTACCTTATGTTTTCTCCGATGTTGAGATGGATGCAAAGATGGTTCTGCTTGTCCATGTGGTCAGGATCTTTCCCTATCCGTAGGAGTTTTGGTCATATGTAATCATTGTCCAATATATTCACAAGAAGTACAACTAATATTGATGCAAATTTATGCTCTTTACTTTTATTCTTACAAATTTAGCGAACAGAGGGGCGACTGGATCGGTCCAAACTTAACCCAACCGTATTTCACACAGGTGCTCTGCATGCTACAATTAAGCAATTAACATCCAGTCATGCTCTGTGGTGTGTATAAAAACGCTCAGCATGCCCTGTTGATTCTGATTTTCCATCAAGATGGCAAGAGGAAAAGATCCGAGTGACTTTGAAAGTCAGTTCATTGTTGGAACACCGATGGCAGGAGCGTAAGTCACCAAGACTGCTCACCTGGCTAGTGTTTCAATAGAACAGTGACTGAAGTCACATCGGCAATTACAGTCGATCTATGGGAAAGATGTCCGTAAATAGGGTCAAAAGTTGTAGTCGACAGCACACAGTTGCTGACCGTGATGCTCATGCTTTACTGCAGCTCTTCCTCAGGTGACTGAGAATATCGGTGCAGGACATGATCAGACTGTCCGCAAGAACAGTCTGTCAACAATTACATCAAGAGGGATATTATAGTAGGGCTGCAGTGCATAAACCCCTCATTACAGAGATGAATGCACGTTTGAGAGCTCAGTGGTGCAGAAACCATAGGCACTGGTGTACAGAGATGTGGAAAAAGCGATATGGTCAGATGAGTCATCCTTCTTAGATTTAGATAAGTGGGCTGGTGCATATGTGTATAAAAATGATGGGAATCCCATGCCATGGCCTTTGCAGTCACCAGATCTCAACCCACTTAATCACCTATGGGAGATTTTGGCCCGTCCTGTTAGACCGCGTTCTCCGCCACCATCGTCAAAACACCAAATGGGGGAGTATCTTTTGGAAGAATGCGGTTCCATCCCTCCGGTACACTTCCAGAGACTTGTAGAATCGATGCCAAGGAGTACTGAAGCTGTTCTGGTGGCACGTGGTGGCCCAACAACTTACTAAGATAGGTTTAAACTTTAATCTCTCACCCGTCTGTATTTATATATTAACACAATTTAATAGGCGTGCTTGCGTCATTATTTATTTTTTTAGTCCAGTTCTGAGGTCTTTACACTGGCTTCCTGTCTGTCAAAGAACTGATTTTTAAAATACTACTACCGATTCAAATTGGGCTCCATCTCAAGCGCCTACAACAGTAAAATCCTGCTTTTGCATGCATGAGTAATAATAATCAAATGGTATAATATATAAGAGTATAACAGTCACAGGGGACAATTTTCTGCATTGAGTAATTTTAATACTTCCTGATTACCTAATTAACATTTTCAATGCAGGACTTTTCCTTTTAACAGAATCTTTTCACAGTGTGGTATTAGTATTTTATTTGAAGTAAAGTATGTGAACGTCTTCCTCCACCACTGGTTTAAACTAGTTTGGGACACAAATGAAGCTCTAAAGCACAGAGGAATAGGATCAGGCTTTGGATACACACGCAATACTTGTTAGTGAGATCAATTCATTATTGATTTTGGTCTTTTCATGGGATTTGTTGACAATAAGAGCAATCTTGCCAGCCTCATATGGCAGTATAATTCAAACATAGTCTTTGGATGCTGTTGAGGTTGATTTATTTATTTTTGTTTTTCCGAATTTCCATCGGCTGAACGAGACTGTCGTGCTCTATAGCCAATGATATGTTGAATTCTACCTTTCTCTGGTTAGTGTGTGCCTGCTTTTAACTTTCTGCCTCTTTCTCCTGTTTTCTTGTTCTTGTTTGTAGTCTCCTCAGACTCAAGATTCCTACAAACAGTCCACTGAGAAAACAGTCGCGCGCTCGACAGAGTGCCAGACCTCTTTTCAGACTCCTCCGATCTCCTCGGAGGCAACAGGTGGGCCGACCGAATCGCAGGTGAGAAACTCTGGCACACACAACTTTCCATTCAGACCGGTGGTGCCGCTGATGCAGCATTACACCCGCCCGAGACTGAAGCACACGTCAGAGGAAGGAAAGTGGGTGAATGGGAACGTGGCACCCACACCACTCAAGGACCTTTTTAAGACTTTAGACACCACTGTTTTCCACTTCGGTCGTTAACGTTGGAATTACTCTTGTGTGAAAACTCTGATAATCTTGATTAATCTTGTGGTCAGTCATGGAGGGTGCACATATTTAAATCTCGTCTTATATTTACAACCTACAGACCTACTTACTTTGTTTTTGGCCTTCGTTTGTGCCATTTTTCCGACTTCATTTTTCTGCACTGTCGACATTTTTTGAAATGAATTGAACATTAAAATATTTTAGATGTGTTTAACTAGTCTTAGTTCTTTTGTATAAAAAAAAAGTAAATAATGTCTCAAAAACACCATCCTAGAAAATATAAGAAAAATATTCTCCACTGATGCTGCTAAATATACTCTAAAACATTGCCTTGAATTGTCTCCTAACATTTGCAGTTGCACCACAAATTGATGGTGATGGTTACATAAAGCAGAGTAAAAAGAGCACTCCCAACTTTAGAGATTGTCCTTTAGATGCCGTCAGTTGTTGTACAGTACAGACGTTACAACTTGTACAATGATAAAAGAGCAGATTTCATCAACACTACACCACAGACTTTGAATGCTATGCTATATAGGAACGTTTGATGTTGACATACACTGATTAAACATGATGACAATTTGTTGACATGAAGATGTTGTAGTAAGTAGCGAGTGGCCTCACCATGCGAGACAGGATCGTGTATTATACTGTATATGTAGGAATACACAAACAGTTGCCCACATCAGTACGGTGGAATAAAAATATACTCATTATTTTCACTTCATTTTTAAACAATTATGGTTTCATTCAGAGTCATTTCAGGTCTTGTCTTGAAGCACGCTTCTCTCTTGCTATTTGCCAGATGTGCATACTTGAAATCCATCTCAAGTCCAGCAATACAGGTGTAATTTTCTCAACATTACTTTTGAAAGGGAACCTGTAAAACAGTTATAGTTTCTGTTCAGATCACTTGAAAACAGAGCAAGTCAAACATTTGTCATGCAGACAGAACAAAGAAAATGATTGATTCTTTTTTTTTTGTTTGCGTTCAAGAGAACAACTTATATTAAACTGAGGAAAACTGTTATCATAACTCTTGTAGCGTGCATAGCTCTGAGCCTGTTTTCCATGTAAACACAAGTGTCTTAGAAAAAGATATTTGTTGGTGTCTTTTGTTACATATTAACGGAAAAACAAAGATGCAAATACTGATTATACAGACATCGACTGCCTTCCGCTGCAGTCACTGTACACACCTTAGCAACAGCCTGCCTACGGCTGTCCACTTCCAGGACGCCACTCGCTCTCTCGCTGTCAACTTGGAAGAAGTTTAGTCTGATGCTGATGGGTAATGATGTGTCATCCACACATTTCTGCGAGGGGGAAAACAAAGACTCATCTGCGTTATGTTGAAGAAACATTAAGGGGAATTACTGAAACATGAATGAATGTATTAGGATTATTAATGCTTTTGGGGGGGGGGGGGGGGAGCAGCGGGGGAGATTAGTTTTCACCTTGAGTTGGTGGAGGGGGGATTGCAGTGCTCGTTCTGTGGCTTGACAGATAAAGTGCAGTGCCTACAGTTAGGGGGTGATACTGTGCTTGTTCGAATAGTGTGCCTTAAGCCAGGAGCCTAGCCCTGTGTAGAACCATGTGAAGTGGCAGGACGTGACATGTTGTCTCCTGGTGTAACCCTCCTCCCTTTTTATCAAGTCGAATAGTTGCTATTTAATAAACATTATTATGTTGTATTTTGTATCCCTGTATTCTGTGGTTATTTAACGCTTCTGATTTAGTGGCAGTGCTTTCCTGCCGTACAAGTACGACACCCACATTTCTGACAATGCTTAACATGCTTTACAAAACTGTCCATCTATAGATGGAAAGATTTATCGAAAAAAAATCACCATCCATAGAAGCATGTAGGTGGATGTATGGATAGATAATAGACAGACAAGTAGGTGAATATGTTCCTCTGAAAAATCTCCATACTGGCATGTAGATGGAGTAGTTGAAGCAGGTGTCTTTATCCCTCAGTTCGATGGTAGAAGTAAGATTCCTGGCCTTCTTATCAGTTGGACTGAAGAAAGCTCGATGTGTTTGTCTCATCGGATCCACGTCGAGCGCGTACGAGATGTTTAGGCCAGAGTTCATTGCCCCTGCAAAGGCATCCAAATGGATTCAATTAGCCAGACACACAAACTGATCAGGTCAGAAGTTAACCCACTGGCGGTCAGCTGAAACAAGATTTACCGCGGTTGTTAAGTTACTAATTAATATTTTTTGGGTCCTCCCCTTATCTTAGAACCTCCCCAAATCTCGCAACATAATGGCAGTAGTTTTTAATAAAGAGCTGTCAAATAAATGGTTATTGCAGCTCTGTGGCTGTTGTATTTTGCCCCACCTCCAGATTACACATAATAAAAATAAATGCTGATTAGATCAGATGATGCTGATATAGCCTGATACGAACTGTATGAGAGCAACATGGCTCACTTGTTCCAGAGAGCCCCTTTTTCTCACCCCTAACCACTCCTATATAATATTCGTGCAGTCTCTTTTTGGGTCAGGTCCCTACCTGCTTTTCTCTTTGTTGTTTCTACCATTTCAAAGCAGGCTGTTAAGGTAACCGTTAGTACATTTTCATCCGTGTTACCCAGGCAGTTAATTGTCGCAGTGCTTATCTTCTCAGGTTGAAAAGACAGATTAGCTGAGACATTAAAGACTGGCCTGGACCTGAAAGAAATTAATTAAATCCATTAGAAATTGATTGATTAAGACACAGGATGACAGTATACCGGTGCATGACTTAAATACAGGGTAAACAAGCCTCACAACACCAGCCGGTGATTTCACTTTTCTCATTGCGTTCTGGCAAATCTATGGATGAGTTAGTTGGAGACAAATGCCAATTTATGTTTGTTTTGTACAAACACTGCTTACCTACATTCATATAAATATCCATACCTCAAGACAACAGCCGTGCCCTGTGATCCGACCACAATACCTGGGAGTCCGTCCTCTCCGAGGTCGATGTCCCCATCAATGGCCTGTCCAAAAAATCTCAGCTCAGGATTTATTTTCTGTCCTGTGATTCTCTGGAATAACAGTTAAGACAACATATTAGAAGGTACTCATTAGAGACGAGGCGGAGACAAATGGTGCCTGTTTACAGCTATTTTGATGGACCTGACGAAAGTCATGTCCTCACCTCAGTCAACAGGATGACTTCCGAGGTTGAGTCTAATCCGGTTTGATTCCCACTTGTTCTCCCCATGTTTTCTGTTTGCTGCTACTGTCAATTATCCGATAGCAAAATACCCCCCAAAAATCTTTTTTAAAGCCAAGTGATGTGCCTTATTTTTTATATCAGGACACCTCAATGCATTTGGTCACACTTGTACCATGACCATTTACCAAGGTCAAAAACAGAAGCTGAGATCACATCATCACCCATATTTGTAGTCAGTTTAACCCTGTTATGGCATGGTGAGTTAACTGAAATGGAAACGGAGGTGGTGTCCAGCAAATGATGTGGGCTTCGTAGATAATTGGCGGACCTTCTGGGGAAGACCTGATCTGATCAGGGGAGACGGCATTCATCCTACTTTGAATTCGAGCAGCTCTCATATCTAGAAATCTGGCCGCGTATTAGTGGACCTAAACTTGTGGGCGGCTGTGGCTTGGTGGCAGAGCAGGTCGTCTACCAATCGGAAGGTCGGCAGTTCGATCCCGGCTTCCGACAACCATGTTTGAAGTATCCTGAGCAAGATACTGAACCCCAAATTGCTCACCGAAGCTGTGCGAGTTTGTGTGAATGATTATTTTAATTTGTACTGATGGGCAGTTAGCTCCTGCCATCAGTGTGTAAATGTGATTTGTAGTGTGAAAGCTAGAAAGGCGCTATACAAGTACAGTCCATTTACATTTACATTTAAACCATGACAACTTATGACAATTTATTTATTGCTCGTGTCAAAACTTCATCATCTTCCTGTGGTTCGCCACGTAAGGGATAATGTACAGTGAGCCAGTCATTAATAACCCCTTAAATATTATTACCAGTTGTAATGTTAGTAAAACTTATATTTCCATGTGTTTCAACAGCAAGGGTCTGGCAAGAAGGAAATGAGATGAATGAGGACAGTAATGTCAAAATCAATATTCCCAAAGAAGTCTCCTTCACCTTGTCTGACTTCACCATAAATGGAAATTTAGTTCCGTTTAACATGAATTATAACACCAAACGAGGTCAATCTTAAAAAGGCTACAGAGTTCATGTTCCTATGGACGCAGTTCCAACCGTAGAATAAAATGGAATAGGTTTTCTCTGTCTCACCTGGCTGAAATAGCTGCGTATCCCTCTGTGTCTGTCACCAAGGTAGATGTACACAGCCCCCCTGTTATCATCCTCAAGGGGGGCTCCAACCGCGACGTCTCGGAGTCCGTCTCCATTCAGATCTGCAAGACTGGATATGGTGGAGCCAAATCTCCCCATGGATGGTGCACTCACATTCAGTTTACTTTTCAGTTGCATCTGTTGGAAACAAGAACAAGTTAATCGATTTAAGAAAATAAAAGCATTCATTTTCTAAATAGTGTCACGCTGAATCTGAGCCCTGATCACAGCCCACCTCATCAGTCAGTGCATAGACGTAGATCTGTCCTTCTCTCTTCCCCTGAGGCTGGTAAAGCAGAGGCGCTCCCACCAGCAGGAAGTCAGTGTTACCGTCTGAGTTGACATCTACTGAGCACAGCTCTGCACCAAAGTAGGAACCAATCTGAAAGTGGTTACAAACGAGGATTTACACAATTTAAGTTGAGAAAACGATCCACTACCTTAACCATGTCAAAATCCCCACATGTATAGGATATTATATCCAAGTTAGAAGTGCTCTGTGCTAATCCCGCTGCATTGGTCTTGACAAGTAATATCTTCTCAGCAAGATTTCCTGTCTTCAGTCAGGGTTGCCCTCTGTCCTCCTCACTATTTTCTTGGAGCCACAGGATCATGAACCAGTCACCATCCACAACACATCCCATTTCTTACGGCTTTATGCGGATGATATTTTTATTTATTTAAAATCCTGCCAAGTCGAATGCTCCCTTTGTTAGGACTGTTTGACAGGTTTTGAAGTATTATAGCATTTACTATTACCTGATGTAAGTCAGCATTACTAACCCTAAATGAATTGAGTGGCCCCTAATCGGATAATATCAGTTCAACAGTTTCAAGTTTCAGGGTTTAATCTGACAGAGCTCGAGTGGGATTTCTGGTGCGTTTTCCCATAACAAACATGGCAGAATTCAGGCTTTAGGGCTGCTTGGCATAAAATTGAAGAAAACTCAGTATCACCACATAACTGCAATGGGTTTGGTTCGACTCCCATCATGGAGACATTTGTTGCATCTCATACTTTTCTGTCTGACCCTGATGAAGGCCACGGGCCGCAAACAAACATTTTGCGCTACAGTCTAGAAAATTTAAAATATTTGAGCATTCTACTAGAAACAGCTACGATGAAATTTGCCTCACAAATACATAATTTCCTCTCCATATGGTGTAAACCCTAACTTTTGTCAAACTTCACGGAAATATATTTCAAAACGCTCCTAATATATGAAACAATTAGGCCTACAATATGCAATAAATCTATTTATTTTCCCCAATGGATCCAAAGTGGGGAACACTATTTTTCCGACGTTGCGTTTCAAACCATCTCCGTCACTCAACTGCAAGAAATACTTTTTTTCAGACCATGCATGATAAAGCAGACAAAAACATTCTCAAGACAGTTACCAACCTGGTCCCCATTTATTCTTTGGGCTGCGGTCCAGTTCTTACAATCTTTTCTGAGAAGTACGACCTGTCCCGTGTGCTCAAATCTTGGTGCACCCGTGAAATATAGAGGAGCTTTATTCTTCTCTCCAACAGAAATAGAGTATCCTGCAACAGTGTCAGTCACATATCTTAATGTTCACTCACATCAAAGAGTATATAATATATACTATATTATATTTATTTTTATTTTCATTGGAAAGGAGGTTGTGTGGCTCAGGTCAGTTTTGCGATACCCGAAGTTGCTCGATGACCTCCCAGATTCATTCTTCATGTATGTTTACAATATATCTATAATTTTGTTTTCATGATTGGCCATACTGTAATTTTATTATGTTGGTTTGTTCTGTACACACTACATCTATTGCATGTTTGTCCGTCATGGGAGAGGGATCCGTCCTCTGTTGCTCTTCCTGAGGTTTCTTATGTTTTTCCCCCGTTAAAAAGATTTTTTGGGCGGAGTTTTTCCTTATGTGAATTGAGGGTCTAAGGATCTAAGAGGGTGTCGTATGTTGCACACATTGTAAAGCCTCCTGAGGTAAATTTGTGATATTGGGCTATATAAATAAAATAGGCTTAATTGACTTGACTTGTCAAGCATCACCTAGAATGAAATGGAATACCAATATCTCAAGCAAGTTAAAAAAAAGTTTCATAAAGGAGCAGAAAGAAATAACTTTATGTACAATACCCATGTAGGAGTCATTCTGCATGTGTGGAGCTTGTGTTTGTTTGTGTTCATGAAGGTCTTGGAGAGAACCACGCCAGCTGTTTGATCCCACTGAACCCAGAATCAAGGTATCCTGTTGACAGAAATGTGCGGGCCTGGTCAGAGCACAGACAGCAGTGGAGCTACCAACAGTAGTTGTGTTGGGGGGGGGGGTCAACAGATCTACTGACTAGTCTGACTTGCTGCAGTCAGACTACTTTGATCGTGGCTTGTTGGTCCAGTGAGGAAATCATTGAACAGACATTCAAAAATCAAGGAGATCAAGCAGAGACCATGTTCTCCCCATGCTTAAGTGCTAAATATATCATTCATTAGCATGATATGCAAATGTTAACACACAAGCTAACTGTACATTTTTGACTGTTAAAATGTTAATTGGGGAGGTTATGGGCACTTAGCATTAAGTGATGTCACACACATACTGTATTGTAACAGAAAGGGGTACAGAATAACCCTTTTCAACCTTGACAGGAAGGAAGGTGGGAGGGTGAGGAGATAAATCAGGGAAAGGGGGGGAAAAAAACCTAACAAAACCAGCATGGAGGAGAACAGAAAGAGCAGTGAGAGTGGCTAAAGGAGACTACTAGAAGTTGAATCCAGTTTCTGTACATCTTCGCTCTAAGAAGACGAACAGTGACGTATATAAAAATAAACGGTGTGGCAGTTATTTCCTGAATTTTCCTGGGCAACAAGGCACTGCTCGAAATGTGCTGATAACTGGAGACGGTTTCGATGACTCTTGTTCAAGCCCACCCCATGTGAGCCCATGGACTCACAGGGCTTGTTTTCTTCATGATTTAATGTTTGATGATGAGGATGGTGTTGCTGAGAATGATGGAGATTGATGATTTGTTGTTGTTGACATTGTTATTCCTATTGTATCATATTTTTCATTGTTTCTTTTTTAATGAGCTGCTATTTAAAAAATTTTTTTTTGTGTATTAGGTTACAGTACCCCTTTGATTTTCGTATCAGGACGCTGAATTTGAATTTGGTTTCTGTTGGTTTAATGGCATTTTGCGAGGGAGAGACTCTGTGTTTGAGTATTAACTGTAATCATTGGATTTGATTATAATTTGGTTTGAACATAAGATTTAATTGATGAAACTGAATTGAAGCTTTGTGCTTTCTTTTTTTCTTGTGTACTTTTGTAGGGTAACAACCAATCTGGGTCATCTATCCAACTTGTCTAGTGACAGGTTAGGATCATGATTATTCCCCTGTATGGCCCCTTACTCTTACTTTGGATATTTGGGATAAACCTACTCTGCAATATAATAAGACAGCAGCATAGCAAGATATTGCTGAGGTAAATTATGTCTTTTTGACTTTACTCACCTTGTAGAAGAGAGCACTGAATCCACTCTGAGACATTTCATTAGTCAGTTCTCCTGCCCGAGCCACTTTGGTGCCTAAATATAAAGACAGCGTTTCATGTTACTATTGCAGGGGGACACCAGGAAGATGAAATGGATATTTGTATAAAGAGAGATAAAAAAACAGTTGAACATCACCTTCCATTTTAAAGATCTTTATTTGAAAGTTTTCCAGTATTCCTGTGAGTCCGTCATAGTTCTCAATCTTGAAGGCATATTTATTTGTAGGATCTGAAGCAATGGACTTAAATTTATCCAGCGCAGCACTTTTGACCTGAAACCAGAATGTTGCATGAGAATGTTGGCTGAGCTCAGCCACAATTGTTACACTATTACTTAAATACAATTTGAAATGTTCCCATGCTGATAAATGCACATCTTCAAACTATTGTTTGTTTTTCCTGAAAGTATGACTGTGTATCATCTGCTATGAACAGATCAGTTCTAAGAATTGACCCCTGAGGTATACCACATGTTGTTTTAGCTGAAGAAATATATGAATCAACAGAGATTTTTCTATTGGACAAATAAGACAGAATAATGAGACACATCACAACTTACCCCAATGACAAAGCGAATTATGTTTTTGTCATTATAGCTTTTA
Organism: Coreoperca whiteheadi; assembly: GCA_011952105.1. Classification (NCBI taxonomy): domain Eukaryota; kingdom Metazoa; phylum Chordata; class Actinopteri; order Centrarchiformes; family Sinipercidae; genus Coreoperca; species Coreoperca whiteheadi. The sequence goes on along the minus strand of CM022472.1, from coordinate 28,317,654 downwards.
ATAATCCCATCTCTGTCTACATCACTTGGATCTCCATCTGTGATTAGTACCAGAACTTTAGTTGCATCAGGAGAGGCACCTGCACCTGGGTTTACTAAGATTTCTTCCCTGAAACAAATGGAAAAGTAACTTTTTTATTCCTCAGAATATACAAAACTTCATCTATAAATATATATGAATTAACATGTATTACATGTATTAATCTTACAGTTGTACAGCTGTGCCAGTTCTTATTTAGTGTTTTTTCCCTCAACAACAGCTGTTATTCTGATATTCAGTTGTTCAAGAGTTTGAGGTCTGTTTGTGTAATGAAACTGAACTTACAACACAAACTTGAGGGCTTTGTGAGTGTTGGTGAGAGACTTCATATGGGGTTCTTCTTTAAGTTTATCGAAAGCACTACCAGCTTGATAGTCACTGAAGTCAAAAACCTTCCTGTACTCAGAGGAGAACTGGACTGCTGCAAACTGAAAAAAAGCATACGACATAATGCAGTATTTATACATCATGATTTAAAAAATAAGTCATATGAATGCTTTAATGTTGCTGTACTGTAATTACCTTGATTGACGTGCTGTTAAGACTTTTCATTATATTTGCTATGAAATATTTATTTTTGTTAAACTCTGCTTCAGTCATACTCCCTGATCCATCAAAAAGAAAGACAAGGTCCACTGTCTTTTTTGTGCAGTCTGAAAAAATATAGTTAAGATTTGTTAAGAATATTTAGTCACAAAAACATCGAGAATAAAACATTTTACAAGAAAGACAAGATGTTATAACCACAAAATTACATTTAAACTCTCTAACTGCCTTTTACCTTGGAAAGCAGGTTTGACATAGGAGATTTGCTCAAGATGATCTGAGATCTTGTAACACACGCTGTTCAGATAGGAGTTCTCATAACATTCATGGACTACACTTGGACTGCAAACCTAGATCACAACATTAGAGAGGTTTGTTAACCAAGGCATTTTAGTGACATTTGCTAATTAGCACTAAACAAAAAGTACAGCTAAGATTAATGGGAATGTCACTGTTTTAGGATCATAAACGAAAGTGGAAACAAATTGAAATGACCTAATGGTAGAAGTAGATGAACACATTTGCAACTAGAAGAGTGCTCTCAGTAGAGTGCAGATCTCTGCCAGGCCTTGTGTCATTGCTCTTTGCATGTCATTTCAAGCCATTTAGTCTGTACTGACTTACAGTGTGCAGAGACATTCGCGCATGAATGTCATAGAGAAAAAGATATCACGTGATGTAGTATAAAGAGCGACAAAGTCACCGTACGGACGAGGCCCGGCTGGATGGATGGGTCTTAACCATAGATTGTATATAATGATGGACAACATGAAAAAGTCAAGCCAAAACATCTCGATTGCCCCCTGGTGGCTGGCTGCAGTATAGCCCCACCCCCTCCATGTTAGTGGATGGGACATGAGCCAAATTACATACTCAAAGTACAGGTCAAATACATTTTTGCCAAAGATGGTTTCTGTCATTTTGCGTAGTTCTTACGCAGATGTGTGTTCAAGTGTTTGTTCATCTGATATGTTTGGTTTTAATTAGTTATGATGTTATGATTCTTCAAAAATGGGGTTTCTAACCACACTATGACTGTTTGTTTCACAACGATAACCCAGTATTTATTATTGGTAGGTCAACTGATGAAGGTTACTTGACATCGTCCTTTCTAGCACCTGCCTGGGGGCATGTTGGTGAGGAACATAGAGTGCAGGGCAGGCTGGGTGTTCAGTGTGTGTGTGTAGTAGAATGGGGAAAAAAAACACCAACAATGTAAAATATCAATTTCAAAGAGAAAATGCCAACAAATGAATCTGCCAACACTGATGTGACCACACAGTTACATTGTATCCTTGCACATATGAGTGCAGAGAATATGTCGCCACTCCGTTACATAGTTCATATGTACAGGTTAACTCTTTAAGACACCCTGTGAGGAGATAGTGCAGCCCACTTGCAACAAACTAACTATTTACCAAATGTACATTTAGATGGTAGAATCTTGAAAATGTGGACTGAGATGACCATTTGGCTGCTGCACATATGGTAATGATATTACCATATGGCTACCCGCCACAAGGCCACAAAGTAGCCACACCATAAGTCGAGTGTGCCCTGGACGGGACAGGCACACCCGATAACACATACGCCTGAGGACTGTCTACAGCCCAGTGGGACAGGTCCTGCTCAAATAACTGCAGTCTGTGTGTGCCAAAGGTACTGCAAAGACCCTGATAGGGCACAGCATAGACTGGTGCTGCTGGATTCCCTGGTCTCCTCCAGAAAAGGAGAGTGACTGAAGCTCAACCGACTAGGATAGGTGGAACTCAGATAGAACTTTAGGCAGGTTAGGGCAGAGGACAACACAAGAATCCACAGAAGTCACTGTGTCTACTTATCCTCCTGGGCAAAATTATAGCTAGCAGAAACCTTTTGCCTTTATTTTATAGGAACAGCTGAAAAGAGACAGGAAATGTGGGGGAGAGAGGGGGAATGACATGTATCAAAGAGCCCAGGTGCCTGGGCCTCCTGCATTGTCCTCACCACAGGCTCTGGCAAGCCCCACCGGGAAGGGGTGGAACAGGGTCCCACTCGCCTGAGATAGCAGGTCTCTTCGAAGCGGGAGCACCCATGGCGTTCTGACCAGGAAAGGCAGAAATGCTGGAAACCATGGCATATGGCAAAAGAGGAGCCAACAAAATCAGCCTCACCGGTTCCACCTGAATCCTATGGCTGAGCAGGAGAGGGGGTGAGCCCACTGCCATGGTTCGGTTGCCAGCTTACATAGGATAGGTGAGCCTAGGCCCCCCCTGCCTGATGATGTAGGCTGCTGTCACTGTACTGTCTGTCCTGACAATGACATGGTGGGCTCTCAATCTCAGCAGGAACCATCAGAGTGCGAGGAGAACAGCTCCCAACTCCACGACCTTTATGTGCTTGGCCACCCAATGACTGATCTTCATGGACAGCGCCCCAGCCTACCCAGGATGCGTCTGAGCAGACCAGCTGATGAAAGACCATCAGTCCTAGAGCACTCCCCTTTTCTAAATTGCCTGAGTCCCTCCACCAGCTGAGGGCTCTGTGAAGTCCCTGAGAAACCCCTACCTTGGTCCAGTGGGACCCCTGTGGACACCGGCCAAGCTTTGGACAGTTCGCATGTACAGGAGGCCAAGAGGAACTTCTTGCACCATGGCTGCCATTAGGCCCATGAGATGAAGGCAGATCCCCAGTCGACCCAAGAATAAACCTGAAAGTGGCCATGGCAGGCTTAGAAGGCCAGATACCCCAGCGGAGTTGAACAATGGTCACCCTCCTGGGGTTGAGAACCATGCCCAGAAATGTTGTCACCTGGTAAGGCTGGAGCCCTATTCCTGGGGACATCCGCTATAGCTGACACGCTCAACATGGACTACTACTGAGTGTGTTAGCTGGCAACTGTAAGCAATATGCTTGAGGGGCCCTCTGGCTCTCTGGCCCCTAACCACCTCTGGCTTTTTCACAGGAGGCAGAGCGATGTTGGCTCGACTGGAGTAGAGTTTTCTCACCCGCTGTTAGCTGACTTGGCCCACCAAGCACGTTAGCTCACAAAACAGCAAGGAATGCGCTGGTATAGGGAATCACAGCTGCCGTAGCCGGGAAAGATGAAGAGACAGAAATTACTATAACAAGATTCCAAACTGAAGCAGTTTTAAACTTGCGGCGCCTACCAGCTGGTTAAGAGGAGTGAGGAGTCAGTAGTCAATAGTAGTACAAAACAGAGCAGTCAATAAAATTGTTTAGTTTTTTTTTAAATGTGAATCACCACAACCACCAGAGGTCCTTAAACACTGAGCTTATAGTCATAAATGTGCACAATAAAATATTAGGCTGATGTATCCAGTATTATGCGAGATTAGCTGTGGAGAGATACACACACGACCACATGCATGATCCCCTCCAGACTAAACACTGTATGATGAGTTGTCTTTGCAAAGTACAAACACTGGAAAAGGGGACACAGCAAACTCATCAAACATTTTCTGTGTGTTTCAGCTGGATGGATGAGGTATCCCTGTATCATTTATTTGTTTCAGTTGAGTGGTTCCTAACACAGAGTGAAGACTGCAAGATATTGCAGAGGTAACTAATTATAATATACGTTTTTAATTTAAGCCATGGAATAACAGTCCCACAAGGTGTGGGGCACAACGTAGCCTGATTATATCATATTTTATAATTAATGAGCATGTCCTGAATCTTTTATATCTAAGGATATTTATGTTTAACTCAACTTTGGACATTTTGATGATTGACTATATTCTGTTGTTATGGGTAAGAGATGTATATTTCAGTTGTTAAAAATTTCATCAGCTGATAACAATGCCTTTACTAACCTTGGAGAAGACAGCACTGAATCCACCCAGAGACATTGTATTAGTAATTTCTCCTGCCCGAGCCACTTTGGAGCCTAATATGAGACAAAATTTGTTCATATTACTTTTGCAGGGACACATCAGGAAGGTAAAATCGATTTTTGTGGCAACATTATTGCACACAGATGGAAAAAAGTCAAGTAAACATTACCTTCCATGTTACAGGTCTTTTTTTGAAAGTTTTGCAGTATTCCTGTGAGTCCGTCATATTTCTCAATTTTGAAGACATATTTGTCTGTCGGTTTTGAAGCAATGGCCCTATATATATCCAGTTCAGCATCTTTGACCTGAAACCAGAATGTTGCTTGAAATTATGAAGTACCTCCAAGTCTGAAGGCACCAATACAATTCAGCAGAACTGGAGAATCCTAAACTTTAACTAAAGTTAAACTGAAAGAATTAACTAAATCACTCAATAGTTAAAGATTTTATTTGAGAAAGTTATTATTAATTACATAAACAACTTGAAAAAGAAATGTGCAACTGTGAAGTTACATATTCGTTTATCTTTTACAGTCACCTCAGAAAGTATTTCCCTTTAGCAGGATCTATTGTCCATAAGCTAAAACTAGTTTTCCTCAACACTGAATTTATTTTCTGTACACTTGATTGAGGCCTGCTTTATTTGCCGTTCAGAATCCAAATTAAAGTGTGGCACTTTTCAGTGTTTCCAGACTGGTTCCTCCTATGACTGGACTGCTTTTGATTTGTGGAAAGGATGAAAAAAAAGTTGGGTTTAGGGTCATTTGGGCAAGTCTTTACCATTATAACTTCTATAGTGCTGTATACACAGTAAAAGCATAAATGGAATAACTGGGCACCAGGGATACACACATATACTTACTAACCTAATCTAGTGGCTCTAAAAGCCTTATAGGCATTTATATATACATACATACATCACAGCTTACCGCAATGACAAAGCGAATTATGTTTTTTTCATCGTATCTTTTAATAATTCCATCTCTGTCTTTATCACTGGGATCTCCATCTGTGATTAGAACCAGAACTTTGGTTGCATCCGGAGAGGCACCTGCACCTGGGTTTACTAAGATTTCTTCCCTGAAACAAATGTAAAAGCCATTTTCAGAATCAATAAAATGTAATTCAGTCATCTTTGTTACTCCAAGATATACTGATAATATTTTTAATTTATGGTGTTCAGTTTCGAGGATATTTTGTGATGAAGTATAATGTTGTACTTTTTACTTTTTCATTTTATATTAGTTAGTTAGTATAGTTAGTGACTTCCTGCAATTCCCAGAATGCATGTGTGTTCTCTGATGGATTTCAGTCTTGATTAAAGCCTTTGGTCTGAAGGATGACACAAACTGATAACTGAAACATTTTCTGCTACCAAACTCCATTGAAACTACATTGGAAACATCTTATTTTGACACCTCATTTCCTATTGGCCACTTCTTTGTGGAAATCTAAAAAAAATACAACACTACATGGCCAAGGGTGGATTTGGGTGGAACAGTTGTTATTTCAGTGTTATTCAGTTCTTCAAGACTTTTCGGAATTGTTTTCCTAATTAAACTTACAACACAAATCGGAGGGCCTTGTGTGTGTCGGTGAGACTCCTCATATGGTGTTCTTTCTTAAGATTGTCGAGTGCTCTACCCTCTTGATAGTCATTGAAGTCAAAAACCTTCCTGAAACCTGATGAGAACTGAATTGCTGAAAACTTAAAAAAACAGACAAGGTAATATTATTTGATTGTATTTATTATATATATGATTTAACAAATTCATGTATGTATGCTATGAATGCGTTAATATGGCAGTGACCTTGATTGATGTGTTTGCAAGGTTAGCCATTGTAGTGACTATGAAATCTTTATTTTTGTTGAACTCTGCTTCGGTCAAACTTGCTGATCCATCAAACAGAAAGACAAGGTCCACTGTCTTTTTTGGGGATTCTGAAAAAAATACTGTTACATTTGTAAAGAATATTCAGTCAGGAGGAAAAACATTTTACTGCAAGAAGGGCAAGATGTTATAACCACAGAATGGGAGCTGTTTACACTGCCTAAATGTCTTTTACCTTGGAAAGCAGGTGTGAAAGAAGAGTAACACACATTCAGATAGGAGTTCTCATAACATTCATGGACTGCACTTGGACTGCAAACCTAGACCAGGACATAAGAGGGTTAAGAAATTTGATTCATCATATTAAATTGTTTTGCTCAGAACTTTCAAGAAATGTCACAGAAAAACTGTATTTTCCATTTTATCTAACTTATTGAGCTTTGTGATTTTCTTACAGTGAATTGGGAGTGCGTGGCACCTTCAGCTATCGACAGTCCAAAGTGCTTGACGGGTATTGTTTTGGTTGTGAGAGACATTTCTGTGGCAATAGCATCTGATTAGAACCATTGATAAAAAATACCATCATTCATCTACAGTAAGAAACATGGCTGAATCCAAATGTCTGGACTTTCCCTGCACATGCAGAGTTTTGGACTTAACAGGCCATAATTGCCAATGCAGATTGGTAAAAATGTATGCATGTTGCAATGAAACTATATGATGAGGGTCAAATTACCAAAAGGTTAGAGTCTAACCTTTTGGTAATTCCAAACAACGGTCAATGTGTTTTGAGTGCGCCATCTATTGAGGAAACGTGGGCATTGCAGGGAAGGGGGAAAAAAGGAGGTTTTTACTATAATTTGGACAAGTTCGGCGGGCCGGATTAAAAAGCCTAACGGGCCGTATGTGGCCCGCGGGCCGTAGTTTGCCCATGTCTGGGTTAGACACAATTTGGATAGATAGCATATATGTATTTACTTGTATCAAATAAATGTGTCTATGTAGTGTTATTGTTATTGCACATGAATTGCCATTGTGAATTCTGTTGTTGTGAACTGTCAAGAAAAACATGCTCTAATTAACTTTAGGATCAGCCTCCCAGCATTCGTTATATGGCAATGATTAAGGTCTGAATACCCCTCATAGTGCATTGTTATTCATAGTCATAGTCATAGTGCCTTTGCAGACTTGATGTGATGACGGTGAGCACTTCTGACATGTCACGGTACATATGACCAAAGTCAGCAAGTCCAGAGGGTGGCCATTTGGATTTAGCTTATGTTTTCATTCTGATTAAATGTGAAATATTTATTTCACAAAACATATTTAAGTACCTGGAATAATGAGACACTGGTGCGTTTGGTTTAGATCAGTTTTGCATGTTTCTTCAGATCCATTTAGCTGGGGTGCAGTGACAAGTATCCTGTGTATGAAGTCAACAACCATGATCATATTCTATCTTCTGGACCCCATTTATACCAGGGGCCAGATGTACAGTATAAATGATGCATGTGCAAATAAACCCATTCATATGCCATTTATGAGGCAGTTAATGATCTTTTTCAGTTTATCCTCAATTGTGAAGCACACATTTGAGCACCTTAAATAATAATTGACCATCTCTATGACATTTAATAATGATGATGTAAATGTCACCGTTGTCACATCATTAATGGTACAGGCACTATAAAAAGCTACAGCTGTAGGTAATGACAGCTGCTCTGGCGTTGTTGGAGAACATCACCTATGCAACACACTTGGTAAAATTGCACTCACACTGTATTGATATGCAGACGTGGGACTAAGGGCATTTCTGCATCCATTTATGGTTAACTGTGGAAGTGGAAATTGGGCTTCTACATGTGCACCCGATTCCACAACCATTGAGACTGATGGACAACAATCACGGTGAGTCCCAGGTAAAAGGAACCAAAGCTTCTTAATGGGCTCTGCTTATTCTTTTCCTTTGCTGAGAAAGGGGATCATCTTAACCTTCTGGCTTGCTTGAGATAGCAAGTAGAGGAGACGTTTAGTGGCCTTTAAACTTATTGGGCTGATTGTTTTCTTGAGAATACGGCCCAAGCAGAACCACCTCGAGAAAACAATTAGGAACCATTTGCTGAGTTGGACCGAGATGTACATTTGAACACCAAATTCATGCCTTAGTGTTAAATGTAATTTTTACTGAACTACTACTACTAAATGATCAACATCAAGTGTTTAACGATATGAGTAATAAAAGGTGGGTTTTACAATTACCAGCAATAATTTTTGACTGAAATATAGTACTTACCCTTTGTTCTTGCCAGACATGATTTGAAGCATCTTGTTTCCAAAGAAATCTTTTTGTTCGGTAGTATAGATGTGGGGGGTTGTCATGTCAATGTTGAAAGTGAAAGATACAGAGATGGCTGCAATGTGTAAACAAATTCAAATAAATTACCACATTACACACATTTAACATGTTCAATCTTAGCAGTCACAGTTATCCAGAGTGGGACATCGCCGGGTCCACGTTACTGTCACCTCTACTCCTAGCAATGTTTACAGAATCCTTTGACTGTGGCTATCTGCCCACAACTCTAACCCAAGCCTCTATTTCCCTGTTAGCCAATAAAGATCTAACCCACTGTGAATCTTACAGACCTATCTCTAACCAAGGCTTTTGCTGGAGATGGCTCTGCCTTCAATAATCTCAGTTGATCAAACTGGTTTTATTCAGGGATGTAACTATTTTCGTAATCTGCGAGGGCTCATTAATATAATTTAAGCACTCTTAAGATCAATAAATAATTGTCTCTTTAGATGTTGAGAAAGCATTCGACCAGGTTGAGTGGAAATACCTGGAAATACCTTCTTAATTCTTTATCCCTAGGACACTGCCCCTACTTGAACGGAATTATTCGTAAAGACACTAAGCATATGTCTCATTATATACAGATGATTTACTTCTTTACTTTTTCAACCCTATCTCTCCTGTACAACATATCCTTCATGTTCTGCAGAATTGTGGTAAATGTTCAGTTACAAACTCAACCTACTAAAAAGCGAACATTTTCCTATCAGTCCACAAGCTAACCCTCTGTCTCCGTCGATCTCTCAATTTGCTCATTAAACTTTGGCCTATTAATGGATCACTGCAAGGAAGATTTTACAAGATGGTCTGTTCTTCCCTTATCCCTTGTAGGTCAGATTAACTTAATTAAAATGACTGTCCTCCCCGGTTTTCTTTCTTGATTTTTGAATATCTACCTATATTTATTTAAAATTACTTCTTAGTTAATCTTATCTTGTATATGGGGATATATAGGTCACTGCATCAGGAAAGCTTTCTTACAAAGACCCAAGAAACTGTGATGAATGGCTCTCTCTAATTTCCTTTACTACTACTGGGCAAGTAACATACAAAAGAAAATGTTTTGACTTAACCAGCTGGAAGCTGATGGCAGTCCTGTTTGGATACAGGAAAACATATCTTACACCCAGTTCTCTCTTTGGTCCCGAACATTTTGGATTACAGAGAGCATCGAACTTAAGTACCATCACCTCTAACCCCACCTTTACTTCTTCTTATAAAGATGCAGCATTTCAACTTTGGTATAGAAATGGAATCAGATCCTTTAAAGGCTTATTTTTTAACAACATTTTCCCAAATTTACAACCAACATTTTCGTGCTAGACATGGACTTATCCAGTTTAAGGTCTTACATCAACTTAACATTAATAATTCTAAGTTAGTTAGGGTCTATCCAGATGTCAACCTTGCTTGCCGTAGATGCAAGCACTCACCATGCACCCTGGCTAATATGTTCTGGCTTTGCCCAGTTCTAGAAACATTTTGTATTGTATTTACAACCCTATTGACAAGATGGCCAAATATGACATAGGTAAGGTGAAAGGTGCTAAGCCCCTAGAGGTCCAGCTCAAGATTACTTTATGCTTGAAAATGTGGCAATGTACACTCAGAAAGGAAACTAAGGAAAGTATAGCTTAAATTAAATTACTCAAAAGCTCTTGCCGAAAATCTTCAGGATCTTGGCCCTTCTTCTGAACTCTGAATCAGTTTGTGAACAACCTCTTCAGAACAAGCATATTCAAAATGTTCTTCTCTACTTACTGACAAAGAGTGGTTATAAGGCCTCAAAAGCAACTTCTTTCTCAAACAGATAATACCTTGGCTAAATTGTAACTTTGGAGGCTAGACAATTAGTTAATGAATGCATCCAAGCAATTCTGGATGTCCCAAAACCAACACCAAACAGCAAATGATGTGCTTCTTGGTTGGCTGCTGCTGCCCTTAGATCAGAGATTTTGCTGAACTCACTCAACCTCTTTTAACTCATCTGACTCTTACCCACCTTCTTCATTACCAGAATTTCCCATTATTACATCTCATGCCTGCCACTGCCTTTGCCACTAAACATTTCCTTAATCCTACGGCCATTGCTCTTGAAAACCCAAACAGTTTTCTTTATAAATGGATCTGCCCAGCAATGCAAAACCACTAATGAGCCCCTTGTTTCTGATACAGCATATATTTCAAATAGTGTTGTGGACAGTAAAAAAACTTCCAAGTCATCAGCATAGGCTTCCCAACTACTCATTCAGGCATGTATGCTTGCCAGTATAATTGCAAAATGTGTGTACAGTATATGTGACTTCAAGCAAAAACTGAGTAGTACCAGGAAGAGATAAGACTCAAGGCCATTTGGACAAAACAACCAGACTTCAGAGCTCTCATGAAACTGCTTTCTCATCACACCTTAGACAATTCGTGAGTGATAAGTATAAAATGAATAGATAAGAATGGCAGAGTAAAAGACAATAAGGGAAAATTTGTAAGAGACATAACAAACACTTTCCAAAGCTCATGACACATGAATATTAATCATCTGGATTAAAGCTTTCTTCCTACATGGACTAGAAGTTAAGACACATTAGACATGAAAAAGCATGGTGAAAAAAAATATGCTGATTAGAAGGACTTCAACTCAGTATTCCTAAAATCCTGTCTGCGACTTTGATGTTAGCACGTAGGCTTCCCCATGAAGCCACAAATTTGACATTTCTACATTTCTGTTTGTGTACGGGTTTGAACTTTGGACAGACACAGGTTAGCTTATTCCTCCTGCTTCCTGGTTTTACATTAAGTTAGGCTAAACACACTCTGACTCCAACTCTGTACTTCAAGCACAGACATGAGATTTGTATCGGTCGTCTCATCTCACTCTCTGAATGAAAGTCAATAAGCATATTTCCAAAACCGTTGAATCATTCCTTCAAACTCTCAGCTTCAAGACCCCACTCACCTCTTTCCCCAGACACACAAAGCATCCCTATCTATTTGCTTTTGTAGATAAATAATGTTTTAGATCTTACCAACAGCCACCGTGTAGGTGAGCCAGACAATGTGATGCTTCGCATGCATCTTTTCCTTAGTCTTGTCCAGACTGAGGGACTTTATAAAAATTATTACAGGGGGGGAGGGGTCAGAAAAGGAAAGGGGGTGGGTATTGTAATTTTATTTGCTCAAGGAGGGGGAGTCTGACATTTTTGGGAGAGCAGAAGAGGGCCCTTCACTTTTTTTTTCTAATCCCGTATTTATATCCCTAAGTCCATATCAGGTACATCACTTCAGTACCAAGGTGAATGCATTGGTCGCATTAAGTCAACTGTAAAGCCATCAACAAAAAAACAGGATCCTCACTGTCAACATTTTGACCATACAGCAACAATTACATTAGCAATACTGTCACCTCACCCTATACCACACTAAAATGCAGTTTAACGGTTTTGGTCACTCTTGCACTTACAGGGAATCACCTGGTATGTGTGTGTCCATCCCTTTGTCTTTCATACTGGCAAACCTGCCAATGACTCTGAAAGAGGACCACACAACAAGATTAATATGTCTGTGCCCCAGATTTCTGTTTTCTTTGCATTTTTGCAGATAGTAGCCCAGCCTGTGTGGACTATTGAACAGGAACCAACTATCCTTGAGGAAAAAAAGGTAAAACACGCAGAAAACATTATAGGATAACAGCAATGCCACCTGGGAGGTGTAGGAAAATGTCTTTCTCTCTGTCTTCTTCTTTCAACCTCAGAACCCCTCACTACCCCTAGCCCCTGCATTTTCATACTTTCCAGAACTTTCCATTTCTCACCTGTCCACCAGATGCCCTCAGAGTTTCCCAGTCACCTGATCCTACTATACCTGTCCCTCGTTCCCTCAACTCACCCTAACATATTATTTTTTTAAGAGCTTCTTTTCCTCTTTCCTCTGCCAGATTGTAAAAGTTGAAATGATGCCATTTCAGTCCAGCCATTGCTTCCAGATCCAGATCCAGATCCAGATCCAGTACCCTGTACTCTGGTTCTGCTCCACAAATTCTGCCTGTTTGTAGTCTGTACCTGATTTTAGACCTGCCTTTCCCTGTTGGATTTGTTTACCTATTTGGACTGACTTCAAGTTGCAGAACAGTTTTTGACTATTGCCTTAATTCAGCCTGCTCTGCCTACATGTGTCGGGTCCTCTTCACTGTTTCTAAAAACCTGAATCTTTACAGTAGCTTATTGCATGGTATTATAAACTCATATATTAATAGTAGGACTTTATAAAGATTGCATAGCTTATTTGATACAGTAGTGAATGCATTTAAAAATTAATAGAATAAACTGAAATTTATGGCAACAAAAGTCTGCGTAAGACTTTATTGAGGCACATCAGCATGCTAACATGAGCACAATGACTATTGATGTTAGCAGCTATGATGTTTTCCATCTAAGTTTAGTTTTTATTAGATTTGCTAATCAGCACTTCACACAAAGTAAAGCTGAGGCTGATTGGAATGTCATTAGTTTAACAGGAATTAGGTAATAAACCAAGGTTTTGGCGAAATTAAAACTTTGACCTGATGATGGCACTACATGAATATCTATAATGTCATGGCAGTCCATCCAAAGTTGTTGAGATAAAACCACAAATGTCAATTTAGGATTTATCCTCTGTGAACATGATTAATCCATCAAGTAGATGTTGACACACTGGATAAGTGAAAATTTTAACCTGCTGGTGGTGCTACAAGAAAAGTAATTGGATTAGGATACATCCTTACACCATATATATCTGTACCAAATGTCATGGCAATGCATGCAATATTAGTTGAGACATGTCAGTCAGGACCAAAGTGATGGACTGACCAATGTGCCAGCCAACATTGCCCCTAGAACCACATTGCCTCTAGAACCATGCAGGTGTCTAGTACCCAACTAGATGTGACTATGTGTCCATGGGAAAATAGGTGTTGGGGAAGTCGATGCTGTCGCTAAGCCGGCCCTAGTGAAGCTTTCTGGTTGACTGAAGATTGAGTGGTACTATGGGGCTAATCCTTTGTGCCCAACTCTCCCTCAGATGGTGTGATCTGTTCACAGTGGACCACCACCACCTGGTTCCAATTGACCAGTCGCACCCGAAACACTGTTCAATAGTTTCTCAAGCACGGTACATAATCTGAAACCAGTGGTTTGTCAACAAAGACCCCTTTCTCTCAGGACTTGAGCTTTATGGCTTTTAACCATAGGGTAAAGTTTATTTTCTCCAAATCAATATGCACTCTCTCAATGCCAGTGTATCTTAGGCAACTGATGGCATTGCCAGCATGTTTGAAATGAGCTACTATGGGGCTATGTTCATCTGCCGTTCTGATGTTGATGCGTTACTCATTAATGCCAGTGTGCAATAGCCTTGATGCTTTGCCAACATACTGTAAGGCAAACCACACCTAACTGACACTAAAGCAAACCTCCCACACATTTAAATTTATGTAAAACAAACATTTATTTTTTGCACTGTGCCTTTTTGTATAAAACAGAGGGAGATATGGGATACATATTATATTGTGAGTTTAAAGGTCCCGTGTGTAACATTTACATCTGCTATTAGCAGAAATGGAATATAATAATCATAAGTATGTATTCATGAGTGAATAATTGCCTGAAAATAAAAATAAGAATTTTCATTACCTTAGACTAAGCAGTTTTTATCTACAGAGGGAGCGGGTCCCCATGTTGCATCGCCATGTTTCTACGTTAGCCAAGAACAGACAAACCAATCTCTGGCTCGAGATAGGTCCATTTGTGTTATGGTTAACGGCGGTTTTAGGTTGGACCCAAAAGACAAGGCTGGACACGAACGTAGGCGGTAGGATAACCAACAAGGTTTATTTAGTGGTATCAGCGAGGTTGAGGGCTGGGAAGTCTGGCAGCGGGACAGGCCGGTACGTGGAGGTGGCGCGTCAACACGAACTGGGACTGAAGGATGCCGGCTGGTAGACTGGAGCTCCAAGCGGTAGTTGCAGGAGCCGGGTGAAGCGAAACACGTAGGTGGACGGTGGCGGGAGAATCCACGGAGCGAGACAGGCAGATGGGAGGATATCTGGATGTGGAAACAGAGGCTGTAATTATAAATGCAATAGATAGTTCTTCGAAAAGTTTCTTCAGTAGAAGGCGCACGACATAAGTACCACTAAGGAGACGGTACGATCTGGCGAAGACTGGAAGGTTGAGCCGGTGTTTAAATACTGCAGGAGGCGGTGATGAGCCGAGCTGAGCTGCAGGTGTGCAGGTAGGCGGAGCGCAGGTGAGTGATTGCAGGTGTGGAGGAGAGAGAGACTGGTCCGCTCCGTGGATGGCTCCAGACGAACAACAACAAACGAGACAGACAAGAAACACAAGGCAGGGCAAAACACTGGGAAACATGAGGGAGTTTAGGGAAAATATTCCCAGACCCTGACAATTTGTCCATGACTCTCACCAGACCTTAGGAACCTGGACTCTCTCATACTAAAAACTCACCCTTTCAGAATTGCATACCCTACGTAACATCTACATTTATCTGTTCTTATTTCTCAATGTTTTTGTTGGTTTTTATTGTTGTACGGTGTCCTCGAGTGCCCTTTAAATAAAATGTATTATTATTATTTATTATTTGTGTTTTTCGCGAGTTTCAAGTAGTTTCTCCTACATGCTCCGAGCGGCATTCAAATTGTTGCCAACTGCAATTTCCCCGATAGATGCCACTAAATCCTACACACTGGACCTTTAAATGAATTGAAAAATGTTCTCTAATAGAAACTTTTGGAAAGTACAAATTGCAGTATTATATATACATCACCCTACAGTTTTGTGTACGATTGTTGGGCAAAGCCATCCCTCTGGACAGGTTATCAGGGAAAACCTATTTTGTTTCTTGCAAATACAAAAGGTGGCATGATAATACTTGGATACTTGGAAATTCAAGCACTCACCAAGACACGATGGGCAAAGTTTTTTTATTGAGAGACAATATAAAACATGTAACAAAATTAACACACAGCACGGCACAAAAAAGCTAACCTTTAAAACCTAAGAGCAAAAGCTCACACAAACAATGGAATACCCGAAAATTAAAGTGGAAGGTATGTTTATAATACTGTGCATGTTTACAGTAATCATCTTCATTACATAAATCCTGTGTACCAGGTCAATCCATTCATCAACAACAGGTATGTTCTTCAGCCATGTCCTAGTGAAAGACTTATTGTCATTAACAGCCTTCTTGAAAAAGGAATTTATCTCTCTGCCCCCATCCACCATGCCTCCAAGTTCCTCCAGCTTGCCCTGGTGCAGTATTTTATTATTGTTAATATATGAGTATTAAGCTTAACAGAGGCTTAAAATGATTCCTCTTTTGTACCTGTGTACTTGCTGACCAGACTGTATGTCAATTGTTTAGAAAAGTGTACTTGTTATTTTACCTCTGGCCAGAAATGTAAAATGTAATTTAGTAGCTAATTTAATATCCACACACGTTACAAGTACATCAATGTCTTTATCAAGTGCCACCATAGCAACACTGACCAAACTAAACCCTATGTGCCTTGTGGTCATATTTTTACAGGGCAAAAGCAGGCAGAACGGAAAAATAGCAGCAGCGAGGACTAACCCAAAAACTTGTGTGCCATCATTTTGAGTCAGAGGAGGATAAGGAGACAGTTAAATGTCAACTCTGCCAGGTGAGGCTCAAATATTGTAAGAGTACCTATTCATTGATTAAGATGACTGCAATTCTGGCTGGAAGAAACCTCTAAACCAGCTTCTCCTGAGGACAGACTCAATAATTTCTACCATTGATTTGTTCCTCACGCTTTCTTTCACAACCAACCCAAGGACTGCTCCTTACAAAGACAATGTTTTGCAAGCTCAGTGACGAGTAAACGATTTATCAAATGTACCATTGCATTCACTCACATGATCATAACTAAAAAGTTCCATATTTTAACAAGCAGTCAGCTATAATACAAGACGAATGTACAGTACTCGCTCAATAAATACCATGGAGAAGACTAGTTAGTTAAAGACTGTCTAGTAGTAATGTTATAGTATATTACAATGAAAATACATGCATTAATAATGGACATGAGTAGGAGATGCTAGTGCAGTGAAGAGGACGTGAATCTTCGCCGGCTTTCCACCAACAAAGGCAACCAGTTGTGTTAGGGGGATCACAACAAGCTGGATGTAACACTGGCAGGAATTAAACCTTGGGTCTCTGCAATGTTGAGGGAGAATTTTGCACCTGCACCACTTGAGTGCCCCTAGATGGGTTCATTTTTACGTAAAAAATGTCCTAATGCAGCCTTAACATACCAGTTAATTTAATATCAAGGCTCTGATAAAAGACTTATGATTTGACCAAAAAATCTTGACTCAGCTTTCCGGATATTTCATTGTCTTCCTGAGCATATGGAGTTTGCGTCGTGATGACACAGTATGAGACATCGGTCCTTCCTCAATGAGGATGACACATGGTCAATGTGCAATTGTAGCCAAATTTTTACACAGATAGACAGTGGTAGTGCCTATAATGTGCATTCCTCGATATTCAACATTCATCTGCAATTTCCTGTGGTGCACCCAGTAATATTTGTTCATAAAGTGAACTGAAGTAGCATTTCACATGGCATGATTAAGCTACGTATGACTCAAAACATTTTACAAATGCAGTTGCAAGAACAATACTTTCCACTAAAATCTTAAGATGTTTTACTGGAAAGAGAACTTAGTATGCAAGACCAGCAGATTCGTCTGTTCTTAGCATGCGAAAGATTTGGAAAGAGCGGCAGTCAATGAGTGTAACCGCTGTAAAAGCCCCCTGAGGATGTAATTGAGGACCATCTGCCTCCCTGTCAAAGCCTCCTGAAGCTTTGTTGATGCTCGTGCAAGACACCGTGGCGAGGGCGTCCGCAACGCGTCATCCATTGCAGTATTCTCCGTAACGCCAGGGGGCGTATAAACAAAGCATTCTGTGAAGAACGCCATAGACGTGCACACTTTGTTAACAATTTGGCCTTTGGTAAACTCATATCTGTTCATAGACCTTTTTAAGATCTCCTCCTGTGTTTGAAGCATTTTTAAAAACAAATTGGCTGGCTTTTTAAAATGAGACGCAATAGTAAAAAAGAATTAAATCATTCGTTATTTCACTTCTTAATTTAAGTTAGTTGCTTTTATCAGTATTGGCGGCTGACATGTTCACAGTTGTATTGTAATGAACTAATGCCATGTTCTACAGATCCCTGTTTGAACTTTTGTATTCTATAAAGTGAGAAAAACCAAACAAAAAAACCCTTTGAGCTCCATCTTGAAATGAAAATCCACAGTCGTCACAATAGTCTCAAAAATTGTGACGGCTACACTGCTCAAGCACGACCAAAGCATTAGGAGTAATTGGGGACTGCTTGGGCTTATTCAACTTAAAAGAGCAACGGCCAATAGGCAAACACTCGACCAACCAATGGTGTAACTTCATTGCTCATTAAGTCATGGGCAGACTTTCACGTTTTCGCCCGGCTTTGCTCCAGCAGTCCAGCAACATAATTAATGGTTAGATTTGCTGCTGTTCATGACCATCAAGAAGCGTTTTTTCCTCTTTGCTGTCAGTCTCTGATTGGCTGACTATCCTGTTGGTGGTGGCAGGGGTGGACGTAGGAGGGGTACCAGCCGGAAGAGCAGCTTCTTTCTCCTGTGCTTGAAAATCCTCAAGATTTTTCCTCTTAAAGCAACCCAACTTGACACAAGACAAATCACAAGATTTTACAAAAGAAAAGCATCATTTAAATGTTTTTTTAATTCAGTTATTAACATTGAAGCAGCATCTCTAAACATGAAAATAGACGTTTGTCTTTAACTTGTATTTCCTGTGGTAGGAATGAAACTCTTCAATTTGGAAATTGACTCTCACCTTAAACATGATGACTGTGATTATGATCAGAAGCAAGAATCCCAATCCAGCTCCAGTTAATCTGATCAGCATTTGATCTTGGAGGATTATGAACTCAACCTGAACTTCATTCTGTTGGCACAGACAATACAAGTTTTCAAAGCGTATCTGAATGAGGATCTAAAATTTCATGTACATAAAGTAGTATTGGCTGTTCATGTGTAGACTGAATGTACCCATTTCTTTGTTGGATCATTGTCTTTCCACAAGCCCCTTTCATCAGACTTCTCCTGTTTAAAACCATCTTTATTCTGTGGTTAATAAATATGATAAATTAGGTATACTGAAAAGCATTAAAAACAATATCGTTGAAATGGCATTAGTGTGGTCAAACTTCAACATACCTCTTGTTTATGGGAATACAGAACATACCGTTCCTTGTCATAAGTAACACGTATAAAGCTTTTATATTTAACCACTGCAACGTCTCCAGTATATCGTTTAAGAAAGGCAATATTCTGCAAAGTAAGAGCATGTCAATTTATGATATTGTCATAATGTCATTATGTGTGGTGTGTATTCTGTCTGTGTCTGAATGTTGTTTGTGTGTGTTGTTGTTACGTACCTCTGCATGCTGTTTGACATCCCCAAATTGTACTTCTCCTGACAATACAAACTCAGTGGTTGATTCTTTGTCCAGGATGAAACTGTCACACACTATGACTTTGCAGTATTTGTCTGGTGAGCAGTACTGTAACACAGCAACAGTTCATTTCATTAAGGGATTTGTAATTTCATGGCACGTTCAGTTAGAATATTTTGATACTAAATATGTCTTACTTACTTCAGATTTCATGTCAGTAATGCCTGTGCATTGAGTTTTGTTCTTAAAAAAGAAAACGTAATTGGTAATCATTAAGGACTTATATTTCCATGCACAACAGCTGTACGTGTTCTGGCAGTTTTTAAGTTACCTGCTGAACAAGGACCTGATAGTTCTTCATTTCAAAGTTATATTCCAGTTTAGTTGGGAAGAACAGGGACACGTTGACAGGAAAAGCCTTCCACCCAGGATTATCTATCTGTGGGAGACAGTTGGTCCACTTTAAAAGAATAGTTTGACATTTTGGGAAATACACTTTCTTGCTGGGAGTTAGATGAGAAGATTGACAGTCAGCAGTCAATTAGTTTAGCTTAGCATAAATATTTGGCCAGCACATTATTTCTGATTTCTTTAGTCCATACTAAAACTATATACTCAGGTTTTTGTGCTGTACACTAGCTTCCCACCACCAAACAGCAGACACTGTTACAGACTAGCTTGTGAACATAGTAGAGTCTTTAGCAACTAAAAAGCCAGGTAGGCCTAATGCACTCTGGAGTTAGTGAAGAGGGAAAATTGCCTCACCTTATATTTAATAACCATTTTTTTAGGTGCAGTGTCCTCTGTTGTGAAGTTCAGATAGGCGATGGAGTCTTCACTCCTGAAAAGAATACAGGATGATAACAATATGTAGGTAGCTGTGGGATAATATAACTACTGACTGGAGGGAAAAAAATTACTGAATACGTCAAATAAAAAAATTATTAGGCACATATAAGAACTGCAGTTACAAAATACATTTATGTCAATAGTGCCACTTACACTGTTGCTGCCATTTTTATTTCAAACTGTACTGGGATGCTTTTGGCCAGGGAATTGATACTGGTGGAGTTTGCATTATCACTGAAGATGTAAAAAAAGCATTTCTTGTGAATATACGGAACAAGAAATATGCAATTGGAGTAAATAATATTTTAATAATGCATAGAAAATTTGTGTTGATTGTATGTGAAGGCCTCTACCTTTCTCCAGTAATGTTCACCGAAATTGTGTCATTCCACTCTTCCTCAGTCATGATGCGGAAAGAGATTTTAAAAGTTGCCTTCACAAAAAAAAAGGCAACGATGTTGGATTTGATTCATAGAGAAAGAAAATATCTACACGAGAGAAGGTTGTCAAGGTTGTAAATGTCAAAGGTTCAGACAGTTGGTTACAGTTCTTGATTTATGTCACTTCCGTCTGTTATGAGGATGTCTGGGTGCAGTATGACTCACAGCTGATCTGCTTTGATACACAGGAAGGCTGACACCACATACAGTTTTGTCGAATACTCCTTCTAGATCATGACAGCTGTGGAGCGTTGGCCTCGTCGCCTGTTTTATGAAAAAAAAAAACCCATGTGAACTGAGAGCATCTAGAACAAAAGCTTTTAGTTTGAATTCAATGCTGTGACGTTTGCGTGACCATGACTGTACAGGGATCTACAGTAGATAGTTAAGTTGGCTTAAACTTTCAGGCAAGTTTAAAGAGAGAGTGATTTCAAACAGCAATAGTTCTCAGAGTTTGGGATTAAAAAAAACTCTTCTCTGACAAAACCCACACATCCTGCGTGAGTTTCAAATCCTCCATATCATTTCGGCTCTGTTTCCTCTACAATTTTACTGGCACAGAGTTAATTGTGAAGAGGTCCGAAAGAAAACTTAGCAGTAGTTATGAACTTGATATCAGTGGAGGTATGATGGAGGTATAAGGACTGATGTTTCAAGTTAATTGATCTAAAATTCATAATTCGTATAATTTTAATCAAATTGGCCAAAAACACAACATATATTAATGATCTCATCTGTTTGCATGCAGCTCAAATAAAGGGGTGCAGAGATGTGATAATCTATATTAGGAATTTGCATAACCATGCATGAGGAGCGGCCTAAAGAGGTCCGGTAAGCTCACTTTTTTCTAACTCCACACCCCCAGATGTGTTTCATTTTCAATCTTGTAGTCTTCAGCTCCAACCGACGCTGACTCAAGTGACATTACTTGAGGTAATTTATCAGACTCCGGACTGCCTCTGGAGCCACAAAAGTCTTCATATAACTTTTTTCACATATGCAGTAATACTCCCCAAGACCTTCAAACACACTTTGATGCGTAAAATCGGTGGAATGCCTCTTTAACAAGCAGATGTACAGGTGTATATATTAAAGTGGCCACTGAGGGAGACATGATACAGAAAGAAAAAAATGTATTCACCTCTATAAAAGTCATCATAGAGAAGGAGAGGACTGTAGGATAGTACATTGTAAGGCTGGTGTTGTACGAGTCATCACCATGATTGGACAATTTTACAGACAGGTTGAAGTAGCTATCTTCTGCCACCAATAATGTTTGGGTCCTAAGAGAAAGAGAGTACTTCTCACATTTGGTCATATGATGTTAATATTACAGTTGCTGTGTTGTGTTCGCCAGATATACGTACGTGAAGTTGAAATCCACCTCAAGTTCAGCAATACAGGTGTCGTTTTTCCTACATTTCTTTGTAAAGGGAACCTGTTTAAAAAAAAAGAAAAGAAAATGCTTGAAAATACGAACCGAAAAACTTGTGTAAACAACACTTTTGGAGCTATTTATTGTTCGGTAATATTTAATAATTAAATATCCATTTTTGTGTTTACAGCTGAATTAGTTTATAATATTAGTATTACTATTTTAGTTAATTTGGCCACTCGTTAATGTTTTGAGTTTGATTGTTTTGTCTTTGTTTCCTTGGATTTATAATTCAGATCTTTAATAACAAATATGTCTTAAATGCAGTCTTTGCTTTTTGTTTCAAGGTAAAATCACAACTTGGAAAGAGTAAGTGTTACAAAAGACAAATTAATAAAAGTCATCAGCACATCCTTTAAACCGAATTACATTTCACATCTTGGTATGTGTGCCTTGTAGTGTGTAACACAAATGTCTTAGAAATTGAAATGTGCACATGCTGTACGTACCTCAACGACAGCCTGCCTTTTGCTGTCCACATTCAGGATGGCACTTGCGCTCTCACTGTCACTTTGGGAAAAGTTTAATTTGATGCCGATGGGTGATAATGTGTCTTTCACACATTTCTGTAAGAAGAAAAAAAAAGAAGACTCATCTGCATATTGTTGAAGAAATTTTCAAACAGTGCAGACAAAAAGCAGAGACTTTATATTTGAGAAAGTTTGGTTTAAACATTGAACTAAAGGACAGGATTACAGTTTGACAGACTACATGAACTCAGGTCACAAGCCAAAGCATACATATTGGGCTATAGCCCACAACTGTTGATCATTAAAACCAACAAAAGTGAAATAATATACTTGACATGCTTTAGAAAACTCTCTTAGATTTAATTACATTTAAAGTGTAGTTTCATGGAAAAATCTAGGAATTAACAAGCTGAGGTATTGAGACATGGATGATATCTATAGATGTACAGATGCTCATATACAGATAGTTAAAGAGTTATGTGAGGATGAATATGATTAATTCATCTCCATACTGGCATGTAGATGGAGTAGTTGAAGCATGTGTCTTTATCCACCAGCTCAAAGTTAAAGGTAAGATTCCTGGCTTTCTTGTCGGTTTTACTGAAGAAACCTCGATGTGTTTGTCTCATTGGATCCACGTTGAGAGTGTACGAGATGTTCAACCCGGAGCTCATTGCCCCTGCAAAGGCATACAGCACGATTAAAATATCGGCAATATCAGCAGCTGTTAATGAATCACATTATTGGGTCAGGTCCCTACCTGCTTTCCTCTTTGTTATTTCTACTATTTCAAAGCAGGCTGTTAAGGTAACCATTGGTAAATTTTCCTCCTTGCCTGGGCAGACAATTTTCTCAGTGCTTATCTCATCAGGTTGAAAAGACAGACGTGCCCCGACATTAAAGATGGGCCTGGACCTGAAAGGCATTCATCAAAATGATTAAAAATGGTTATTAGACTTTGCACATGATCTTTTCTACAGTATAGGATGATTGTATACTAATGCATAAAGAATGGGTAAACAAGGCACCAGTCCAAGATTTCACTTCCCTCTTTCCTCTTACACTTTGCTCTGGCAAAGCCATGGATTCATTTGTTTCAGTCAGAAGCCATATTAGTAGGTTGTATAGGAGATGATTGACAGTTCTGTCCTTCATTCAGACATCAATAATGATTCCTTCTTACACCTAATTGGTTTGAAAACACTGCTCAATGGGCTGTCACTGGTGGCTTTCGTTGGTTTACAAGCTATAAAAAGTATGGCAGCTGTTCTGGAAACATCCAATTTGCTTCTCTTATGTAAAATTAGTTTGGGATTTTGCCTTTGTTTATTATACATTTTGTTATGCTGGCTTCTATTTCCTAAAACATCTAGTTTATGTTCTAGAGTTTCAAAAGGTGGTGAGTCCCTTCACGTAGACACTCCTCATCTACCAAAAGCAGTGCATAATGAGTTGTGAAACATGAGCATTGAGATGTAGTCTGGCTTTGAGAGTCTAGAGGTTAGCAATTGTACATAATTAACGTGCACAGTATCCATACCTCAAGACAACAGCCGAGCCCTGTGATCCGACCACAATATCTGGGAGTCCGTCCTCTCCGAGGTCGATGTCCCCATCAATGGCCTGTCCAAAGAATCTCATCCCAGGCTGTATTTTCTGTCCCATGACTCTCTGCAATAACACAAGCTAAGACAACTGAGACAGTGCATGATTTGCACACAGACAAGGTACTCATTAGAGAAGTAATGGACACAAATGCTGTGTAGATGCTCAGGGTGAGACGGATATAGGTTTTCTACTAAATCAGTATAATCCAGAGGATGACTTTTTGGTTTTATTCAAAAGCCATATTTAGTCTGTATGGCAAACAAACACATTTGTCTAATCCTCGTGATGCTGATGCACTATTCATTTAAATATATATGTTTTATGTGTTTATTAGACAGAGATGGTAGAAAGGAAACAAGGGAGAGAGAGAGAGATGCAACAGAGGTCCTCAACCTGACTCGACCCAGGGTTGTTGCAGTTCATGGGCAACGTCTTAACCCCTTAGCCACAGAGGTGCCCTGACACACTACTGACACTATTGACACCCAATCTAAAAAGTGAAGTTTATATCATTCAACTTAAAAAAAAACTCACACACTCCCTAACCCATTTTTGTACACTGATGTGTACATTTAGTTTTTAGCCAGCTCCCAATCTGTAGCTGTTTTCTTCATCTAACAACGGTTTTTCCACCCAAAAAAATTAAATAAATTAAAAGATGTACTGTGTCAGGTTTTCTCTGTCTCACCTGGCTGAAATAGCTGCGTATCCCTCTGTGTCTGTCACCAAGGTAGATGTACACAGCCCCCCTGTTATCATCCTCAAGGGGGGCTCCAATCGCGACGTCTCGGAGTCCGTCTCCATTCAGATCTGCAAGACTGGATATGGTGGAGCCAAATCTCCCCATGGATGGTGCAGTCACATTCAGTTCATCTTTCAGTTGCATCTGTTGGAAACAAGAACATAAGCTAATCGATTAAGAAAATAAAAGTATTAGTTTTCTCCCACTGGCCTCATGAGAGCCTAAATAGTGTCACGCTGAATCTGAGCCCTGATCACAGCCCACCTCATCAGTCAGTGCATAGACGTAGATCTGTCCTTCTCTCTTCTCCTGAGGCTGGTAAAGCAGAGGCGCTCCCACCAGCAGGAAGTCAGTGTTACCGTCTGAGTTGACATCTACTGAGCACAGCTCTGCACCAAAGTAGGACCCAATCTAAAAAGTGAAGTTCATATCATTCAACTTAAAAAAATCTGACACACTCCCTTAACCATTTTTGAAAAACATGAATGTATACAAGTAAAATGAGGACAGGTTTATTGTGCTTCGAACAACTCTTCATTTTCTCTCACTTTTTCTACAAGCACAGCTAGGTACCAGTGCAAGGAAGTTGTCTGGTTTCCTCTGTGCAACCGCTGAAATAATGTTCCTTTGCACATTTACATTAAAAGGTGCAACATGCAGCATTTTGCATCACTTAATGCAGAGTACTATAAATGTTATGCAGCAGATTTGATCAAATAAACTGGCTTGATTTCTTCAAGGCAAAAATAAAATCAGGACCAGCTTGTTGCCAAGAAGCAGGTTAACTTAGTTTAACTGATTCACTTTGCAAATTCAAACCTGAAGTCCTTTTACAGCAGAGGTAAATGAGAGGGGTGTCTAGGTTTTACTTAACAAAGTTATCTCAAAAGTGAAAAGAAACCTGCCTCTTGGACAATCTCCTGTTCTAAAAATGCTCGACACTAGCTCTAACAGTGGCGTAACAAAAACGCTTACATTAACTTGCAATGGCAATTTGAGGTTCAAACATGCTAAGCATAGCACCCAATAAAGGAATTATTTGTATGATAATATCAATATTTATGATAAAAGCGACTTTACAGGAAACTTTCTCAAGACAGTTACCAACCTGGTCCCCATTTATTCTTTGGGCTGCGGTCCAGTTCAAGCCATCATGTCTGAAAAGTACGACCTGTCCCGTGTGTTCAAATCTTGGTGCACCCGTGAAATATAGAGGAACTTCTTTCTTCTCACCAACAGAAATAGAGTATCCTGCAACAGTGTCAGTCACATATCTAAATGTTCACTCACATCAAAGACTATATAATTGTATATAGAAAAGTTAAAATGCAGTGAAGGAAGTATTCAGTTTCTAAAACCATGTTCACTTTTAAGAAGCCTAATGCTATTGTGTCTTATTATGAAGGGGTTGTAGACTATTATGATCCCATCCTATCTATTTACTACATTTACAATAAAAAGCTATCTCCAACCTATCATTTAGGTGGGTTTTACTGAGGTAATTTACTGAGGCATATGTTTTTGCCAAGCACCTATAGAAGCAAACAAGAGTCATTAATATTTTGAGCTTGTGCAATGATGTTCACAAATAATTTCACAGCCTTCAAATGTATATCTCTTTTTGTGTGCATGTGAAAATAAAATTCCATGCACATATCTGAATGTGTGAATTTGTAAAGAAAAATTCAAATTCAAATAAAAAAAAAAAAGATTTTCGGTCACATTTCCTTTCTGTGCATGTGACACTGAAGTTACAAGCTACAAGCACACATTTTGACCCTGTATTTACGCCTGAGATACTACTGCAAATATTCCTGCACACACACACACAAAATAATTCTACAGCTGCAAAACGTTTAACACATTCACAAACTTGAATTTGTGGGGAATTTTTTTTGTGTTGTTTAACAAATCCACGCATTCCGATAGGTGCATACAATTACTTTTCACATACACGCAAAATGGAGCTATACAACTGTGGCTGTGGGTTTTGTCTGTGGCAGAGTGGGTCGTCCACCAAGCGGAAGGTCAGGAGTTTCATTGTGGCTTCACCCAGCCCACACGTCCACAAGATGAACCCCAAATTGTTCCCGAGGGCTGTGTGTGAATGGTTAGATTACTTGTACTTGTACTGATGGGCAGTTAGCTCCGGCCATCAGCGTATGAATGTGTGTGAATGCGGTGAATGTGATATTTAATGTGAAAGCACTTTGAGTAGTCAGAAGATTAAAATGGCGCTATGCAAGTACACTCCATTTACCCTTATTTGCTTCCGTAAGTGTCATCTAAAATAAAATAGAATATCTCAAGCCAAATAAAAAACAAAATGTAATAAAAGAAGCAGATAAGCAGATACAAAGAAAGAATTAACTCTATGTACAGTACCCATGTAGGAGTCCATCTGCATGTGTGGATCTTCAATTTGTGTTTGTTTGTGTTCATGAAGGTCTTGGAGAGAACCACGCCAGCTGTTTGATCCCACTGAACCCAGAATCAAGGTATCCTGTTGACACAAATGTGCGGGGCTGGTCAGAGCACAGACAGCAGTGGAGCCACCAACAGTAGTTATGTTGGGGGGGTCAACAGATCTACTGACTAGTCTGATGTCACACACATACTGTATTGTAACAGAAAGGGGTACAGAATAACCCTTTTCAACCTTGACAGAAAAGGAAAGTGGGACGGTGAGGAGATAAATCAGGGAAAGGGGGGAAAAAAACCTAACAAAACCAGCATGGAGGAGAACAGAAAGAGCAGTGAGAGTGGCTAAAGGAGACTACTAGAAGTTGAATCCAGTTTCTGTACATCTTCGCTCTAAGAAGACGAACAGTGACGTATATAAAAATAAACGGTGTGGCAGTTATTTCCTGAATTTTCCTGGGCAACAAGGCACTGCTCGAAATGTGCTGATAACTGGAGACGGTTTCGATGACTCTTGTTCAAGCCCACCCCATGTGAGCCCATGGACTCACAGGGCTTGTTTTCTTCATGATTTAATGTTTGATGATGAGGATGGTGTTGCTGAGAATGATGGAGATTGATGATTTGTTGTTGTTGACATTGTTATTCCTATTGTATCATATTTTTCATTGTTTCTTTTTTAATAAGCTGCTATTTAAAATTTTTTTTTTGTGTATTAGGTTACAGTACCCCTTTGATTTTCGTATCAGGACGCTGAATTTGAATTTGGTTTCTGTTGGTTTAATGGCATTTTGCGAGGGAGAGACTTCTGTGTTTGAGTATTAGCTGTAATCATTTGATTTGATTATTATTTGGTTTGAACATAAGATTTAATTGATGAAACTGAATTGAAGCTTTGTGCTTTCTTTTTTTCTTGTGTACTTTTGTAGGGTAACAACCTATCTGGGTCATCTATCCAACTTGTCTAGTGACAGGTTAGGATCATGATTATTCCCCTGTATGGCCCCTTACTCTTACTTTGGATATTTGGGATAAACCTACTCTGCAATATAATAAGACAGCAGCATAGCAAGATATTGCTGAGGTAAATTATGTCTTTTTGACTTTACTCACCTTGTAGAAGAGAGCACTGAATCCACTCTGAGACATTTCATTAGTCAGTTCTCCTGCCCGAGCCACTTTGGTGCCTAAATATAAAGACAGCGTTTCATGTTACTATTGCAGGGGGACACCAGGAAGATGAAATGGATATTTGTATAAAGAGAGATAAAAAACAGTTGAACATCACCTTCCATTTTAAAGATCTTTACTTGAAAGTTTTCCAGTATTCCTGTGAGTCCGTCATAGTTCTCAATCTTGAAGGCATATTTATTTGTAGGATCTGAAGCAATGGACTTAAATTTATCCAGCGCAGCACTTTTGACCTGAAACCAGAATGTTGCATGAGAATGTTGGCTGAGCTCAGCCACAATTGTTACACTATTACTTAAATACAATTTGAAATGTTCCCATGCTGATAAATGCACATGTTCAAACTATTGTTTGTTTTTCCTGAAAGTATGACTGTGTATCATCTGCTATGAACAGATCAGTTCTAAGAATTGACCCCTGAGGTATACCACATGTTGTTTTAGCTGAAGAAATATATGAATCAACAGAGATTGTTCTATTGGACAAATAAGACAGAATAATGAGACACATCACAACTTACCCCAATGACAAAGCGAATTATGTTTTTGTCATTATAGCTTTTAATAATCCCATCTCTGTCTACATCACTTGGATCTCCATCTGTGATTAGTACCAGAACTTTAGTTGCATCAGGAGAGGCACCTGCACCTGGGTTTTCTAAGATTCCTTCCCTGAAACAAATGGAAAAGTAACTTTTTTATTCCTCAGAATATACAAAACTTCAACTATAAATTTATATGAATTAATATGTATTGAGCAAATATGATGCTCGTAATCTTACAGTTGTACAGCTGTGCCAGTTCTTGTTATTTAGTGTTTTTTCCCTCAACAACAGCTGTTATTCTGATATTCAGTTGTTCAAGAGTTTGAGGTCTGTTTGTGTAATGAAACTGAACTTACAACACAAACTTGAGGGCTTTGTGAGTGTTGGTGAGAGACTTCATATGGGGTTCTTCTTTAAGTTTATCGAGAGCACTACCAGCTTGATAGTCGCTGAAGTCAAAAACCTTCCTGTACTCAGAGGAGAACTGGACTGCTGCAAACTGAAAAAAAGCATACGACATAATACACTATTTATACATCATTATGATTTAACAAATAAATCATATGAATGCTTTAATGTTGCGGTAGTGCAGTTACCTTGATTGACGTGCTGTTAAGGCTTTTCATTATATCCACTATGAAATATTTATTTTTGTTAAACTCTGCTTCAGTCATACTCCCTGATCCATCAAAAAGAAAGACAAGGTCCACTGTCTTTTTTGTGCATTCTGAAAAAATATTGTTAAGATTTGTTAAGAATATTTAGTCAGGACCAAAACATAATAGAAAATAAAACATTTTACTCGAAGGACAAGATGAACACAAAATGACATTTAAACTCTCTAACTGTCTTTTACCTTGGAAAGCAGGTGTGATAGAGGAGATTTGCTCAAGATGATCTGAGATCTTGTAACACACGCTGTTCAGATAGGAGTTCTCATAACATTCATGGACTACACTTGGACTGCAAACCTAGATCAGGAAAATTGATTCATCATATTGAATTGTTTTTCTCAGAACTTTTAAAAAATGTCACAGAAAAACTGTATTTTCCATTTTATCAAACTTATTGAGCTTCGTGATTTTCTTACAGTGAATTGGGAGCGAGTGGCGTCTTCAGCTATCGACAGACCAAGGTGCTTGAAGGGTATTGTTATCTCTAAGGGAGAAATTTGATTAGTACTTTAAAAATACACAAAGCTTTTCAGCTACATTATGAAATGTTTCCAACTTATATATCATGCTTCTCAGTTGTTGGAAACTTTTCCTGTTTTTACTGATGTGATTCATTGTGTAATAAAATTGCATTTATATACCTTTAGGGGTGAACCACTGGGTGGTTTGTTTTTCGTCAAGTTTGCATATTCCCCCAGATCCATTTAGCCGCAAAGGTGCAGTAACAATGATCCTGTGGATTAGGTCATCAACCATGATAATAATATTTTTAATCATGTCAGTGGCCAGGCTGACATGAGTAGCACAGTTTTAACTAAAAGAAAACTTTTGCTGATGTACGCAGGGTGTTAGAGTGATCTCATTGTGAGGTTACTGGAAGATAAGTTACAGGATGCATTATCATTCAAAGTGATAAACCGCAAAGTGTTACCACTCTTCACAGAAACTTGCGATGAAGTGAACCAGAATTATCTTCCATCAACACTAAAGTTACATGCAAAAGGAAACCATGCATGGCTGATGGAAATTAGAGCAATTCAACTTCAAGAGTAATAAGGATTTTGACAATTACAGCAATACTAAATATCAACTGAACCAAACTTACCCTTTGTTTGTGCGAGACATGAATTGAAGCACTTTGTAGCCAAAGAAATCTTTTTGTTCACCAGCATAGACATCAGGATTTGTCATATCAATGTTGAAAGCCAAAGAGACAGGGATGGCTGTAATTTGTGAAAAACCAAAAACCCACATATTTAAGTTTTGTATGCCTTAATTGAAGCAGTTGGCAACTTATTTGAAATTATTACTAATAAATCATCAGAATTTGAGAAATATGAAATAGCATTACTGTTTTAGAAATAATGGGGTATTTTAAAGATGGGTTAGCAATCT
Organism: Coreoperca whiteheadi; assembly: GCA_011952105.1. Taxonomy (NCBI): domain Eukaryota; kingdom Metazoa; phylum Chordata; class Actinopteri; order Centrarchiformes; family Sinipercidae; genus Coreoperca; species Coreoperca whiteheadi. Next base: position 28,286,730 of record CM022472.1, on the reverse strand, counting down.
AACACCGCCAAGCATTCACCACTACAGTTGTCCTTTATGATAGTTAAGAATGTATTGATTTAATACTGTTTAGGTCTTGCCAACCCACTTTTCACATTAAAGAATATATTTAGTACAAGAAAAAGTAGCTAGTGTGTAAAAGGATACCAAAGTACATCTATGTACAAATGTTCAACACTTCATGTTTGTCCAGCTTCATGTTTATGTTGTGATTACATATTTATTCCTTAATCCTGTCTTTTTCATGGGGGCTTTGAGAACTCAACACATCACAACTTAACGCTCATGAGTGGCATAAGCAGCTGCCACATGTTCACACACCTCCTGACTAGTTGGAGTGTATCTGGAGGATTAATAAGTACATCCACTAGGGATCAGATCAGTGGCAAATCAACCCCAGTCCAAACCAATATATATTCACTCCGGAGCCACAAAAGACTTAATGTAACTTTTTTCACATACCGTATGCTACAAGCAAAAAGCGAGCTAAAAGGAGAGTTCGTCAGATGGCTAGAGATGAATTCTACTGTTGCTCTGTGACTGCTGGATGTGTAAATGTTAACTTTGCTAACACTTTCGCCCCATTACACAGTGATTTCATGTCAGTGTTGTGTTTACAACCTGTTGTGCTGCCCCAAAGGGGCCAAAAACAAATCAGTTAATGCAGAAAAAGTTGCAGCGTGTTCAGCTTTCTCAGGCACCACATATTTTTGATAAGGATTAAGATTCAGTTCACCTAAATCACGAACGCAATTCCTCTTTCATTGTTAGTTGTGTTTTGAAATATCCTCCCCTGAGATTTTTTACATCACCCCACTATAATTGGAATTACAAATAGAAGTTTTTGCTGCTCAAAGAAATAAAAAGATTACACTTGAAAAACTCAAAAGCAATTTGTTTCTTTAAAAACAATGTGCTGGTTACTCTGGATAATCCGAAGACCTTTCAGTTTCATTTGAAGCTATTTCTTCTGTAAAAAGTAGTTTCAGTGAGAACTGTTGGGAATTAATGTTGTAAAAGTCTTAACAATGAAAATAATATAAATGAAAAGATATAATACAATTTGTAAAATAGTGAACATTCGAGTAAAAAACACGTCATAAAGTTTAACAACTTTGCAAAAACGTTTTTCGTCTCTTTCCCCACACACATAAAGAAATCCCTCTCTTTGCTTTTGTATATGAATATTGTCACATCTCTTAATGACACAACGTGTAGCAAAATTTTAGATCTTACCAACAGCCACCATGTAGGTGAGCAGGAAGATGTGACGCTGCCTATGCATCCTACACATCGCTCTTCTTGAGACTTCTTGAGAGTGCTGCTGGTGTTGCTTGAGACGTGTGTCTGTGCAATGCTTCCTGTGTGCTTCTTAAATGAGGGCGTTTCCGTAACAGGTGGTTGTGACACTTGTTTTGACACACATTGCTCTCACAGCAGTGCTCTCAGCAAAATGTTTCTTCTGCCTCATGCTTCCCCTTTTCTTTGGTAATTACCAAACCCTTTATTTAACACTTAAAAAAAAAATATTTGACATTTTTTATGAAGGCAAAGGGGTGCCGCAGACTAAAGTGTAGTGGTGGTTTTGAAAGACAGCCCCACCCCGCTCTCAGAACTGAATTAGATGTATTGTTAGCACAGGCACCTCAATTGGGCAAGCACATGAAGGGCTGTAGACCTTTTTGTGGTTATACAGTCTACAGAGACAGCAAAAAGAGATTATGCTAATCAAGGGAAGAAGATAATCAACACAAGAATTGTATGTGGATTCAAGCTTATTGGTGGCAGGATTCTGTTCACTAGGACAATTTCCCATACATTTGTTATGTTTGTTTGTATCATTAGTTTTACTTCTTAGAATTAGCCTTGGCCCCAAACAAAACACATTTTGTTTAACCCCGTATAACATGTATACACTATATTAAGAAGGATTTACAGTTATCCATAAACTCGTAATACAAACAGTAGGGTGGAATGTGATAACTGATGCATTGTTGTATGAGTAGCATTTTAATGCACCTCTCAGTAAGCACTTCTCAGTTTACTGCAGTCCAGTACAACCCTAACACTTTGGTAATTACTAAACCCTTTATTTAACACTTAAAAAAAAATACATTTGACATTTTTTATGAAGGCAAAGGGGTGCTGCAGACTAAAGCGTAGTGGTGGTTTTGAAAGACAGCCCCACCCCGCTCTCAGAACTGAATTAGCACACTACCATATAACTAAATTAATACACCTAAGAATGTCAACAAAAACTGAACATTGTAAGCTGCGTTAAGGTAGTTTTTAATGGCAGGACTGTTGTACTAGATTACATTAGATTGTATTGGTTTGGCTGATAAAGTGGCCAATGAGTGTAGTGAAGCATTTAGCTACTACAGAGCCAGATATTTCTTTAAGGAGTTGATGTATACCAAAAACAGAGCGAAAAGCAGAGTGAATATTGGACTTACATTCATCAAGTGGCCAGAAAAAAGATTGCAAATGAATGCTAATGTTTCTCTGTAACTGCTGGATGTGAAAATAGGCAGTTGTTCGATACACGTTGGCCAAATCAACTTTAGAAGATATGTCAGTGTTGAGTTGCAGCTTGTTTCCGCTACACTTAAATGTTTTGGTGAACGAACTGATCCTTCTGCATACTGGGCCATATCATAGGTTGCCTGCCAACCTATGATATGGCAATATTAGCATCATTTTCCTTTTATTCTATATGTCTATGGTATCTCTCTTAATTAGTTTAAACTTTGACTGCTGATCCTCTATGGAAATGCCGCTTTGCATATTTTGTTTTTCAAGAAATACTTGAGATTGTCATTTGACCTACATTGCCCCGGCCCAAAAGAAAAGAAAAAGAATCTCTAGTTTCTCTTCTCCTTTTATTCCTCATCAAATGACTGATGACACAGAGAGAGAGAACAGGATGTGAATTATTTCTCAATCCTTAGTAACAGTTCTCCACTTTAATTACAGTTGTTCTGAGGAATGAATGAACACAGGTAAAAAAAAAAAAAAAAAATTCCCCTATGCATCAGGACATAATTTCACAACCTTTTGTCATTCAATCAGCATGGGACTGTCTGTACATTCTATTTCTGGTGGCCGTCATTTTGAAGAGTGAGCATCAGGCTTTTGGACCTTGAGAGAAAAGTCCACAACTGGGCAGCCCTGTGTTATGCAGCCCAGGGAAATTATGTCCACATGTGGTGAGAAATACATAGCCAAGTTCACTGGAGTCACTCCTCCACTGGCTTCTATCAGTAGAGCTGGGAACTCCTCCTTCAGTGCACGAGCTGCAACATGGAGCTCCTATAGGAGAGAGACAGGGTGGAGGAGGGGTGTATTATTTCATGTGGACGTTAAGTAGAAGAGTGAGGGGTCACAGGGTAAGGAAAATGAGAAGTGGCCTGGGCTTGCGTTCTTTTAATATTTTCTACCTGAGGTTGAAAGTTGTCTAGCATCACAATGTCTGCTCCTTCTCCAGCCGCCTCTCTGCCCTCTTCTGCAGAGCGGCACTCCACCTCAATCTTACTGCTGAAGCCACACACTGACCGGGCAGCTTTCACGGCCTGGAAAACAAACAGGGTAGGTTTTTTTACATTTACATTTAGTCATTTAGAAGACGATTTTATCCAAAGCAACTTACATATGGGAGCACATTGGTATGTGTTGTGAGCACACGTGAACCTATGACAGATGGCAGTCTCAGCTGTTGGTCAAGTCATTACTAAAGCTTGAAGAAAGTTGAATGTTCAACTTTAAAATATTTTGATTGAATGGTTGATGAAAATAGTGTTCAAATAGTATCAAAATAATAAATACCGGCAATGTGTTGTTTTATTCGTATTTAGTATTTAGTCGTATTAATGGTTTTGCTATGTGACTTTAATTACCTTACACTCTTAAAACTATGGAAAACTATGGAAGCAAAGAAAGGCTATTATAATTAGAATTTTATATGGAACTGAATACCTAATTGTTAAATGTAACCACTACTGAATATAGATTTTAGAGACAAATTCGTCTGAATTTGTGAAACCTAAAAAGTACTTAAAATCTAGTTTGTTTCACTAAAATTCAGATAGGTGGTTATCAGAGTAAAAGAGTTGAATTGTCACCCTCAACTTGATAAACTGGACCACAAATGCAAGACTCAGAGAGGTAAATAAGCAGATTCAGTTTAATTTAACACAGGGGAGGAGAGGGGTTCCAGAGGTTGGTGCAGTGTGTCTAGTGGCATGGACAGCAATGGCAAGGATATGCTTTTGCTTGGCGGAGAACAGAGCAGGTAGGCAGTAGCTGGCAGTGAGAAGCCAGTCTGGGCACTGGAAGATCACAAGGTTCCAGAAGCTTAGATTCACAAGATACAGGGGTTAAGCTCGGCCATGTGGTTACCGCGTGGGTTAACTGACAATCTAGGAAATACTGAAATGAAGAGCTGGGGCGTATATATATACTGCAGCGTCTTGACTGCAGGGCAGGTGGAAGAGGACGGGGGCATAGAGCGCCCTGCCAGGCAGACACACACACACACAAACAGGGGAAAACTCCAACAGGGTACTCAAATAAACCCACAAGGGGAGCGGAAAACACAGGACACACAAGGGAGGACAAATATGACTGCCCCCCCCCCCTCATATATGGGACCCTCCTGGTGACCCACCAGGCTTGTCAGAGTGTTTCTGATTTAAGTTCTTGATCAGTTGTGGGTCCAAAATGAGGGTATGGAGAATCCACACTCTCTCCTCAGGACCATAACCTTCCCAATTCACCATTGTATTGTATTACTTTTCCTCTTGAAACCTGATAATACTGTGAAAAAAAAGTCAATTATAAGGCAAAACACAAAGATGCAAAAAAGGAAAGGTCTTAATGTGGGTTTTTAAAAAGTTGGGAATTGAAACCACATTTTAAAGAACATAAAAGTAAAATGTTTAAATTCTATAAGTGGTACAGAGTGGTATCTATAATTCAACATAACGTTTTCATTGCATTTTACAATTAGGTATATTGTTACTTTTTAAAATTGAAATTGAAATCATTGTGGCCTTTTTGCTTGTTTTTGTTTTCTCTTTAACACTGCTTAACTTACGTAACACTGCTAGGAGAGGTTTTGTAGTGTTTATATTTTGCAAGAACTGTATTTATAACATATAATATATATATAATTACTGTAAGAAAATACAGTGTCTGAGGCATTTTAACTGGATCTGTGGTGCAGCTGTCAACCTGTGTGATACTTCCTGATGCCCAGACATGGTTGTCCTTTAGCATCACCATTCCACTCAGGTCCTGTCTGTGCGTGGACACCCCTCCAACCAGCATGGCGTACTTCTCCACTAGACGGAAGCCTGGGGTGGTCTTGCGTGTGCCCGCCACTTCTCCATGCCAACCTCCCAGTGTTGCCATTGCCTGGAGCTGGGAACAGCGGGTGGCAATCCCTGAGGCCCGGGCCAGGCAGTTTAGAGCCGGCCTTTCCCCAAGGAGGAGGCACCTTGCTGGGCCTCTCACCACAGCAGTCAGCGTGATGGCATCTGGACCTGTGGAGGTGAGATAAAGACATTGGAGGATTGACATCAAGTGGAGCCTTGCAAATTGTCGGTGCTAATTTATTTTAAAGAGGATAAATCAACATGAAACGATTGACGTTTTGGACTTGGGCCACACAATATGTAAAGTTACGAACATTTCATTACAGCCCTGGCATCACGTTACGAAATGTTTTGAGAATGTTGTTTTGTAAGTGCATTTAATACATTACAGCTTCACCTCCTGACCTCAAAATAATGAACTTTTACAGCCAAAGCTCCACAATTGCTTGGATTTTCGATAATCTTATTTGCAGACTTCAGTATGTCAGACTGAATGACAAGGTTTCTGACATCCTTTTCACAGAAATAGGAGCTCCCCAGGAAATGGGTTTGTCAAACTTTTAAATTACCATTTACACTTCCCACAGCAGGGATAGCATCATATGTGTCATACCAAATGAAATTTTTTTGATGATTCTGCCTTTCCCATTGGTCGAGCAGAGTGACAGGAGTGGCACATAACCCCAACATACAACATTTTGGTTTTATGCTTGGGTTTTTGCAAAGATTAAATTAACAAGATTGGGTAAACTCAGATCTACAGCCAGAGAGGATTGACAACTATATTTACAAAGAGCTAAATTAAATCAAAAGAATAAAAAATGAACTCAATGTTACCAGAGACAAGGTTGACAGTTATTAACCTGAACCTTAATATTTGTAAGACGAAGGAACTAGTTATTGATCTTGAAATGGAAGTAGACATATCACCAGTTTTCACGAAGTCAGCAGGTTGAATTAGTTTCCTCTTCAAAATATCTGGGGGTGTATTCATAGGAAGTTAAACTGACATATTAAAAAAAGAATGTTCAAAACTGATGCAGCAGAGGCTGGGATATGACCTTTAGTCAAAACACTACATCCTACAATTCCCACAATGCAACTTAGTAGCATCTTTTGTTATACCCGCAATACAGTACCTGGTAAATGCCCATATCTTTTGAATCCAACCCCAAGTTTGTATCACAAACGTTCTATTAAAGATTTAAAGTTTCCAGGCCCCATTTGATGACATCATCAGGGTCATTTTCTCCGACTTTAAAACGCTCCCTTCAGAGCCACAGACTGCGTTATACAACTGTTTTCTACTCTGGCTGAGTAGTACTCTTTATGACAAGTTAACTGTAAATATATTTATAAATTTGAAAGAACTGCGTTTAAAATAAGTTTATTAAGAAGGCTGGTTTCATAATTGGTTTTACTCCCAATTTAATAGAAAAGGTTTTGGAGGGAAAAAAACTGGAGGAGCATTCAAAACGTCAGTTGGAAGGTGCCCCTGGTTGATATTTTTACTAGTTTAAAAAGTGTTGAGTGACCAGTTGCAAATGCCACTATAGCTAACATCACAACAACAGCACATCTTGGCAAAATAGAAAGTAAGCTGAATATCCGTGGGCTAGTCATTTTACGTTACCTGACACACAAATCATGGCTGGAATAGTGTTATGTGTCTCGGACTGAGCCACTTTGTTTGTTTCCCATTACTGTGTGCAAACAGGGGATTTACTTTTAGTGCACACACTGAACGGACAGCTGAAGGACTGTGAGGCTATTCAATGAATTTGACAAAAATAAATGTATTGGATTAGCCCCACCTTTAAGCTTTTTTGTATTGCCTATGTTATTGTTCTCATTTACCGGAGCATCACTTATGATTGCCCTTTTTATGTACTGGCTTGCTGGGCTCCTGAGCTACACTAATGTCCACATGGAATATGTGTTAGTTTGTGATATACTGTTACTACTGCAGTGGTGCTGGTCTTTCATATGTTGTCCGTTGTGAGCTGTCTGACTGGTGCATCTTTTGTTACGTGTCACTGTTCATGGGCGATAAAACTAGTTTCCCCTCTCGGGATTAATACATTTATCTAAGCTAATATCTTGATGCTGTATGGTGCTTTGGATGAATGTTTGCATTGCCTACCGATCTCAGCTCCCTCCTGGTAAATCCAGTCCACGGTGCAGCCGACCTCAGTGAACACTGCTGTGAAGAAGGGGCTCCCTGCCAGGATGCTGTGTGGTGTTTTACACAGCAACCTTGCCTCGACCTCCTGTGACCCCACACACACTCCCGCCGGGTCAAAGTTTGGTGTGTCCTCTGCCAGCCACTCTCGTGCAAGCCGAGTCAGAGTCTGAGGTGGGATCAAGTGTGCTGCTGTGCGTAAAGGCGGAGACATTCTGAAACATGTGTAAATGTAGGAAACTTATTTTGTTGTTCCAGTTGACATGAAAGCAGGAACTGAAAACAAGTAGTGAAGTTTAATAACTTTCAAGGTGCTTTGTTGTCTCACAATAACTGTGTGATTAAAAAATATAACGGGCCATGATTATGTACAAGATGACTTTTTTGGGGGGGGGTATTTGATAGTGAGAGAGACAGGAAACATGGGGGAGAGATAGGGGAACGACATGAAGTAGAGGGCCACGGGTTAAACTTTAAACCGGGTCACTGCGGGTGGGGCGTCAGCTCTACCAACTGAGCTATCCGCTAGATGGCAAATTTAAAGCGTGACGATAGATTTGCACTGTTCCTCTCTCTGTAGTGAAGCAACAACTGCAAATCACCATAGCAGATATTACATTGTGACGACTTCATGCCTAAGTGGCAGCTACAAAAACATCATAGGGATTATTTATTATAGAGCCTCATAAGCATGATGAAAAAAACAAGAGGACGCAAAAAGTTAATTAAAGGTGCTATTGATAAAATTGTTAACATCCAGCCACTAGATGACACACTCCCCCTCCCCCTTTCCATTCCATTCCAGTGGTCGCCAGTTCGTTGCACAACCTGCATATTTCATGGCCGAGTGGAGTGAGACTCAGACTCAGTCATATCAAGTGATGAATCTTTTGTGATAAAGTAATGAATTCCTTTTGCAACGTATAGCTATACGTTAGCTCTAGATTTAGGTTACTTTGCTATTAAAACCCACAGCCCTCGACATTAGACAGACAGCTACAGTAAAAGTTGACGTTAGCTTGCATTAGTGTTAGCGTGGTGTTGACCTAACATTAGTCGAAGTGTTTTTCTGCTGAAAACAAATCTCATAGCGGGTTATAAAAAAACAGCTGAGTGCCACAGAGCAACAATGGCTACAGGGAGAAAGGACGACCGTATGATCATAACTTTATTTTAAATACTTTTATATTAATGTAAGCACCTCAACGCAGCTGGCTACATGGCTAGCTAGCCACAAGTAGCTCAGCAAATTGTCTCATAATAAGGCTAACAGCTATATGAGATGACCAGTGACTAGTCATTCAACTTCCCCTGGGTAAACTTCTATCATCAAAACACCAAATGTGGGAATATCTTTAGGAAGAACGGTGTCCATTCCTCCAGTAGAGATTTGTGCAATCTAGGATAAGAAGCATTAAAGCTGTTCTGGTGGCACATCTCTAAGATACCTTAATTTTGTTTTTTTCCTGTAATATATCAACCATCTGTACTGTGTACCCACTGTACATGTTTCATTTTGATCATTCCTTCAGTTTAATCTGCATAAAAAACAAATGGGTGTACATGTCTGCTTCCACCGAAGAAGTCAGTGCCGTATCATAAGCTACAAATAGGTTTACAACTATTCAAGGAATTATTACAACTACAGCATATTCTATCAGACTTGGACAACTTTATAGCTGTCTAGTATAAGATTGGAATAGCACGGCTGTGGCTTAGAGGTAGCATGGGTCATCAATGATCAGCAGTTTGATCCCTTCCCCCCACATGATTACATGTCTTGGGCAAGAGACTGATCCCCAAACTGCGAAGGCTTGTGCCGTAAGTTATTCTTTCTGATGTGCAGTTGGTGCTGGAGCTGGTACTCCATGGCAGCCTCTGCCATCAGTATATGAATGTCTGTGTGTATGTTGACATTGTGACGATGTGTAAAGCACTTTGAGTGGACAGAAGACTTGAAAGGCACTATATAAATGCAGTCCCTTTACCAAATAAATGAAAATGAGATATTTACTTACTTCCATGAATGGCTCTCCTTTTCCTGTTAGTCAAAGACTGTAGAGTTGTAGTGCCGAATGAGCACACAGAGCCAGAGGAAAAATGTGACGTGGAATTTGACCCTGCGTCCATGTTGGAATGTTTACAAGCTATCTAAGAGTTAGTACTCTAGGCTTAACATTGATTGTTTTAACCAAGGCTGATTCACAGGCCAGAGTGCATGTTTGGAAAAATGAATTGAGGTAAATTCAATGTCGAAAGTCAATAAAACTGAGTAACTTTAGGCCTGCTTTGGGCCTGCTAACTGCATATGAAAAACTACAATATAAAACTCTTTAGCATCTTTATTATGCACAATTGTTTTCATCTGTGGCACTGCACATACAAGCCTATACCTGCATGTTTCATAAAATTGGTTTACACCAGTGAACAGGACATTTGTGCTCCTGCATCTCTTGCTCTCACTGTGTGCCCCAAGGGCGTGGTGGCAAACAGCAGTGTGCTAACTATGCACTGGGAAGTTATTGCAACACCAACCACAGTGAATAACAATAAAAAAACTCAACGTGCAGCAGTCAAGATGACGTGTGATGACTATATGAATGCCAGTTATCTTAGCCTCAGGCAAGCAGCCATTGCAAGGTAGACAGCCCATCAGGACAAGCAGTGCTAGATGGCGACACGCTCGACCGTCTTGAAAAAAGCTGCAAGGCATCTGGACAGCAGCAACTTCTTAACATTTACAACTGCAAGCGTAATTCATTATTATAACAACTCTTAAGTAATGACGGATTAACACGTATAACGGCAGATGACCTAACTTTTGCTGATGACTTATTAGACAGTGGGAAATCTGCGACCCGCAGACTTGATGGCGCATTAAGAAATGAATTCATGACCTTTGATTAATGACTTTATTAGTGGCTCACCAGCCAGAGAGATTTTGAGATTTTTCATGACCTGGGAACTAAAAGTTTGTCTCAGTGGCTTTTCACTGATCTATAAAGCATTAGTAAATTATGTATTAAACATGAATTAAGTCAATATCATAAATTCTTTATTAGAAAGTTTTACCAATAGTCCTATTACTGGTCCTATAGTCCTGTTATTAATTAATTTGGGAAGATCTATTTGCTTTCATTGTAGATATTATTTAAAGATAAAGCTGACAAAAGTCTCAGAAGAAGCAAGACATCAAGGGCCCGCCCCAAGCTTCTCCTGGAGATTTTGTGTTGCTTGTTTAGGTATGAAAATTTGGGCTGCCATGGGGTTTTTTTGTGGGTACCTGGACACTCAGGGGTTAAGGGAAATTAAATTTCTGACACATTGGCTAAGAAATCTGTGTTAAGGGAAACTATTGATATGAAAGTTCAGTTGGGAAAATGCTAATGCTTTAGCATTTGCAAAGATAAATTAGAGCTTCGGTGGCAAGAACAGTGGGCGGAAGAACGAAGGGGTAGGCATTATTTCTCTCTGCAGTCATCTGTTAAAAAATCTGGGAGAAGGGATGATGTTGTTCTAACTAGGCAGAGATTGGGGCATTGTGGTCTAGTCAGCTATTTGAAAGTCACAGGCAGGCAAACATCCAGACGGTCTGTGCCAGTTGGGCAATGTGGAAACAGCTCAACATGTTATGTTCACATGTAACAAATATGGAAGTGAAAGGCGGCAGTTATTCAGGTAGTTGTCAGTTCTGGTTTCTTTCACCTTTCTCTTTCAAGTCTATTTTTGCATCTGAAATGAATGTCAAACCTATTGATAGAGCAATCCTAAAACTAGACTGTATGCAAGAATATAGGATAAACAGCCAACCCTTGTCTGTGGAGGGCAGCATTACGCTTTTCAGTGTAGGCCTACAGCCTCCTGGAAATTCATTAGAAGAAGAATCTCAGAAGCAGAAGAAGGCATAATGACAGGAAGTGTGGTTACTGTCTGTGCACAATTCCCAAGCAGGGAGCTATTTCGGCATTTCCTCTCTACTACGAAACAGCGGTGGTGACGTCAGACAGACAAGCCCGAGCAGCATTGCGCGCTCCCGACGCCAACGAACACAAGCCGAGCCTTCCTCCACATCCAGAGCCCCAGCAAGAACCAGGAAGTGAAAGTATACACATGGAGGGTGTGTCTTTCCCTGCCAGTGAATGTTTCATTTTTAAAAACACAGTCCTCCTCGGATAAATAATGGGGGACTCGGCAAAGACCAAGCGGCGGGAGCAGCTTAAGCGCTGGGCCGAATCCTGCACCAACAAAGCGTCGGCCGTGCCCAGGCGGCGGTGGGGGGGCGATGCCGAGAACGGAGCAGTGGAGCCGGAGCCGGAGCCAGAGGCCGAGCTCGGTGACCCGCCGAGGGACCAGCTAATAGCCGTGAGCAGAGATGAAACCAGCCCCCTCCTCAAAAGAAGGTAAGGGAACGGCTCCTGTCAGTTGTACAATAGCAGCCAGCTAACACAGCCATCTAGCTTAGCTTAAACATCAGAAGATATGCTAAAGGAGGAATGTTGTTCCTGTATTACTTGGACAGGCGGTGGGCAAAATTACATAAACATCTTATTGTACATTACACTAGCCCTCCAGCTGCCAAATAACCTTTACCCCTCAATAAATCTCATAATGTTCAGTTTTTGTTGAAACTGTCAGTGGTCAATTGTCATTTCTGAGGCCGTAGTTTTGTAGTGTTTGTTTGAGCTAGCTAGCTAGCTAGCTCAAACAAACACTAGCTATCAAAGTGTCTTGGTGAGGGTCTGTTTGTCCAGCTCTGTGACCATTGGTGGTCTTTTCTAATTCACTTTTTACCTATTCACATATCAAGATGTGTGGGACTGCCGTAATGTTTTGAATTTGCAGTGCTTGTTTTCAACCAGTGAGCCAACAATATAGGCAGTGACCATTCATTTTTAAGCTGACACATACCCCTGTGCTAATTGGTGTTCGGTTTGATTTAACTAGCTTGTGATTACAGTAGTTGCTCACTTAGTTGCAGGTCCATCCGTCACATTATCACACCAATATTGGTGATGAAATGTCAACATTTATGATCTCTACAACCAAAAACTATCTAAAAACACACCAGTGAGTCACACTGTTGCACTGGGTGACATGTTCCTTCAGTAACGTGTCCACTGTGGTTTATTTGGAGTTGATACCACTTGCACCATCCTGCTGCCTTAAATAATTGCTTGTGCACCAAATCCGCTGCTTACAGTAGCCCCCAAGAAATACATGATTTATTGCTTTTTTTTTAGTATCCTTTGCAAAGAACCACAGTGCCTAGCTTACCTTTTTTTTTTAAATTAAACTTTGTGACTCTTTTTAAAAAAAGATTTATGGCCTAAGTAGGAACAAATGGCCTTAGGGCTGAGATCCACAGACAAGGTAGGGATCTTGGAAAATATTAAGAGACAGAAAAATGCATTGCAGGGTTTAGTCTTTTCAAGGGATTTGTTGACAGTAACAAAAGTAAAGAATATTGCCAGCCTTTTCCTGTAACCCAACCCCTCTTCCTGTCATCACATCAGATTGGTTTTAGCTACAGGGCTACTGCAACATTGTGTGGCAAGGTGTTTCTGGGTTGTTTTTTTTTCTCTACTCCTTGGATGAAACACACTAGGTTTACAACGCATTTGACTACTTTTTAAATTGGCAAACCAGCTACAACAGCTAACCAGTGTAGTCATCTAGCCGCCTGTATCCTGTGTCTGTAGGAAAAGGGTGAGGTTTGACAGGGCTGCAGAGTTCCTGGCGGCCTGTGCCAGCGGGGACACAGAGGAGGCCCAGGTGATGCTGAAGGAGGCCAAAGAGACCGAAAGGAGGAACGGGGAGGATGTGGCAGAAATTATCAACTGTTCCAATGCAGATGGAATCACTGCTCTCCACCAGGTGAGGCAGATTCTCCTTCTGAGGTTTAATTTCGATTATTGGTTTAACGCGAGCTGAAGGAGAAACATTTACAGTAGCATTATTTTGTCTTTTTGTTTTTCTTCTGTTCTACACAGGCCTGCATAGATGGCAGCATGGAGATGGTGTCCTTCCTTTTGGAGCGTGGTGCCAATGTGAACCAGGTTGACAATGAGGGATGGACACCACTGCACGTTGCTGCCTCCTGCGGCTACCCTGACATTGCCGAGTGTGTAGTATATGTCTCTGCAGTTAGCAGAATACAGCAGCGTAACAGCTGTTTAATACAGTACTCTTTGCCACTTTGGGGACGCCAGAATGCAGCGTGGGTGCCAGAGTATTTCTGCATTCAACAATACTAACATTGTTGTCGTGTTTGGCAGGACAACAACTCAGCTAAACCATGAGTGGGCTTGCCTGGCACACAAACCCATGCAGCTCGCACAATTTACCAATTGATGGACCTTTTTTTTATACAGTCTCTTGTTCCTTGTCTGTGAATAACGCCTTTTGGTCTCGCTTTGAAGATTGAATGTATTGGCAGCCCAAACACACATAGATAGAGAGAGAGTGATAATGTGATAGGATTAGATGTTTTCCATTTAGAGGCGGTTGTCTTTGTGTAGACTTTGTAAACACTTCTGCAGTTAAATGGATTCTCACTCTGTCCATGTTTGTTGTGTCAGTTTTCTTTTGCAGCAAGGTGCGTCTCTCTCTGCTGTGAACTGTGACGGTGATGTTCCTCTGGACATTGCTCTGGATGAGACCACTGACTCCCTTCTTCAGGGTTACACTCTGAGACAGGGTGAGTACTGTTCTTTGACAACTAAACACCCCTTTTTTAAAAAGATGTTCCATCAGTTGTTTGGGCTAAATCTGGGGCAAAATGTGCTTGTGTTTCTTTCCAGAGCATATGTTTTTGTATATGTTTTAGTGGTGCAACGGATCGTCATTGATCCGCGCATCCGTTCGGATCAATATCTTCGGTTCGGCACACACGTGATCCTCGGACTGATTTCTGAAATAAAAAAGTTGTGCGCATGTTCAGTCCACACACAGCGTGATCATGGCGAGCGGCGGAACGGAGGAGCTCGAACGCCCCGCGTCATTTAAATCCCCTGTGTGGGAGCACTTTGGCTTCCCTGTCAAATATAGTGATGAAGGAACAGGTTAGTGGCTAAAACTGTGACGTTGTTTGGGCACTGTGGCACAAGAAAGCCATATGACAGTGGAAACACATCAAGCATGGCCACGCATTTGAAGCGACATCACCCTGGTGTTTCACTTTTTTTATTTTTGCTGACCCGAAAAACGATCCGATCCGTGAGAATTTTGATCCGTTGCACCCCTAATATGTTTGTTTAACTAAACACAAAACCCCAATGGGCCTGTGCGTAGTTGTATTACTGATGCTGGATACGGTATGGAAAAGTGGCCACCCATGCATTAAAGAGGTTTTCAGTGTTTCCCCTGAGGATTTTATGAGACTGTGGTGGGTGGACCTCGGACCCTCCTAGAACATTTTGTACATTTTAAAGTTAAATGCATCAATCTGGTGCATGTTGAAAGCCAAATTTACGAGGCTAGACCTATGAAGAACATTTTTGCTCTGGTAAACAATTTTGTTTGGGGGGGGGCTCGTGGTCATGGGGTCCTCCCCCAAGAAAATGTTATGTTAATTGACTAAAATTAAATAAAACTAATTGACTCTGAATTTTCCCTTTAATTTAGACTATTATCATTACAATATTTATAAAAGCAAAAAACCCCACACAGGTTATAGTTTTTCATATTACATTAGCAAAAAAAAAAAGTGAAATCGATATCCTCTGATGAAGTTAAACGCGATGTCCTGAAGTTATCTGTCACATTTGTGTGAGTGATCGCACTGTGTGCCATAAAAACTAATAATCACAAAATACCATTGGTTAAATGGGTTATAGTGAAGGGATTTTAACTGCTATTTGCTTTTCTTCCGAAAGTCAGGGTGACCAACCAGCTGTAGGATTGTATCTTTATCTTGTCCATATTCTTATTGGCCCGGTTATTTATCAATACTCTTACCGGTTCTTTTTCATTACTAAAGAAATAGGTTTTTTTAAATGATAATTAATAAAAAAAAATCAGAACAGGATTAGAATTGATTTATATTTTAAATATAACAAAATATTGTTTCTAGAGCAGCAACAGCAAAGTAACTATGAACACTCAATAATATTTCAGTGGAAACAAATCGAAAAGGTCAGTAAAATAAATAGCCTAATATTCCTGACATCAAAAAACTGAGCGATGTTTAGACAGAGTGAAGAACAGACAGTCAGCATCAGTCCTGTCCTCTGTCCTCCTCCCTCTGCTGCTGCTGCGATTCACTGCCTGCAGGTACCGCTGGTAGAGGGAGGAGGGGCTGGTTTGTCTCAGCCAGTAGCTACGTTTACAAGAATTTGCCGAATTTTAAGATCCGTGGCAAACTAAGAAACAGTTAGGCTACATACAGACAGCTTCCATTTGAGCTCGTTTGTAAAAATTCGCTATGAGCTGAACAAGCGCACTGTGGCTTTATCAACAAATGCGGACGAAGCAGGTGCAAATATCGCTTTTCTACTTCTTCTCAACTTGAGTAAAACTGGTCCTCTGTCTCCACCGCGGCCTCTCAGCTCCACTGTAAAAAATATTGAAAACCAGTTTGAATATTTAATATGATTTTGGAAAACATCCTTTAATAATTATGCGGTCTTGTTGGGAACATCGCAAAGAGAGCTCAAGAGAAAAGTTCAAACCCTGTATACTAATAAGTAACTGGGTCTGAGGAAGCATGAGTAGCAGATATGCACCGGAAATTCAGAGTCGATAACCATCTGTTTCTTTTGGCCTGCACCAAAATGATAACCGATAATATTAATCTTACAAATGGAAAAGTGAAGAGGGAAATAAATATATAGTTTTAGATTAAACACATAGATTTTTCTAATACAACACCAATATTTACAGAGCCTTCACCATCTCTAGAATACAGAATACATTAATTTATTGTAAACTTGTTTGTAATAACTGAGTTTATTTTTTCAATATGTAGACTAATTAATGCCAAACCTCATCTCCTTATTGACATGAATGTATAAGCTACAAAAACCATTAAACTCACTTTAGGACTAATTAATAGTTACCTGAAGCCCTTGGAATCCACAGAACTAGGTTTCAAGTGCTAGTCTAAAATTATTGGCTGAACAATAATAACATTTTCTTGCTTATTGACCCGTAATATATTGGCCAACGAGTGTGTGTGTGTGTGCGTGTGTGTGCGTGTGTGTGCGTGTGTGTGTGTGTGTGTGTGTGTCTCTCACACTGTAGACACATATAAAACCAAGAACGTATATATTTGACTGTTGACCAGGTGTGGACTTGGAAGCAGCCAAGCAGCAGGAGGAGGAACAGGTCATGACAGATGCCCGGACCTGGCTATATGAGGGCCCGCCCGCTGATGTACGACACCCCAGGACTGGGGCCACCCCACTGCATGTGGCTGCTGCCAAAGGCTACATAGAGGCCCTCAAGTAAGCATCTCCTGACACTTTTCATAATGAATACACAGAATGTTACATTTGAACTTAGAACTGTTATTTTCTTCTTCAGGATGTCTGTATTTAGTCATACATTGTCTCATGTGGTTCTGCTGTTATCACCTTGCTTGTTGTCCAGGATACTGTGTCAGTGTGGGCTGGATGTGTCAGCTAAGGACTTTGACGGCTGGACTCCTCTCCACGCTGCGGCACACTGGGGTCAGAGCGAGGCCTGTCGCATTCTGGCTGAACAGCTGTGCAATATGGAGGCCCGCAGCAACGCGGTGAGGCCCCAAAAATAATGAAAACTGTTCATATTACATGATCAGCGTGTTCTTTACAGGAACTACATTTATCTTGACTTTTAGACAGAATTTGATGTTTTTTAGGTTAACTTTATACTGCAAATCTAACATCACATATGTTTTTCAGATTATTTTCAAATTCATGTTTCATTTTTGTCATGTTGTTCCTTACTTTGTAGGGTCAGACACCGTTTGATGTAGCTGATGAAAGTGTTCAGGAGCTCCTGGAGGAGTTATCACAGAAACAAGCCAATGTGAGAAAGTGTTTATCTTTACCTGGTATGCATTTACTTTATGTGATTAAGATCACTGACATCTCTCTCTTTCTCGCTCACTGGCGTAATGAGCAGTCCATATTGGACAGGCAAAACCCACAAGGCTCCACCCCTGCAAACGCACAAAACAAACGGCGGAGGTTAGTATCCATCTGTAACTTATTCTGAATTAAATACATTATTCCCAATTTTGTTCTTAATTGTTCCTTTCTGTGAACACAAAGGGCAGGTTCCCCTGACAGGATTTAAACCTAAAATAAAAACAATTGACAATTTTAACAGAAAGATCCATTGGAACGTGCCTTAATCCAGTTACACCTCCATCTATTAAATGAAGAGATTCTGATAATAAAGATTGTGATTTTACCTATTTACAGTGGTAAGATAAAAGGTGCCATGTAATCAATGCAGGAGACCTGAAAAGTCTCCCTGGGCAGTCACACCCAATGAGGTACCTCAGGGCCAACACTTTTAATGTCTTCCAGGACCTCAGTGTGCAGGATGAGCAGTAAAGACAAGATGAACGTGCAGGACCAGTCTAAAGAGAGGGGTGTTTCAGGAGGCCTGGAGAGTGAGGAGAAAGAGAGCAGCCCCGGTAAACCAGCCGCAGTGTTGACAGTTTAAATCGAAAGTACCACATACCACTGTAAATGTGATTGTGCTGATTCCAAAAGATGCTGGTTCTCTTTTCATAGAAAGCTCCACCGTGTCCAGTCCAGACACTGAGAGTGTGACCACGTCAGCAGTCAGCCCTGCAGACAAGGTAGTAATCACTCAGCACAATCCAGTATGTCACACAGTAGCTTTCTTTCTCAGCTAAGTGTTGTTATGCACATTATGAAGCACAATGTAGAAAAGGTGGATGGAAAAGACTAAATGTGATAAAACATTCTTGATATTGCAAAACGGTTTAATGCTCGCCTGAGTTGCTCGTTCTTTAGTCAATTTGTGCTCTTAAATGTGTAATATGAACTAATTTTTTGAATACATTATGTTTTTGGTAAAAAAGGCAACTCACGTGCTTTTTCTGCTGCCATTTTCACAACACATTCTCTGCACTGCATTGGTGTTCAAAACATAGCCATTTCTATTTGCTCCAGCCCAGTCGATGTCCATACAACTCATTTGAAAAATTACTTAAAAACAAACTCATGGCATTGTACATTGATGAAATAATTTTTCATTCTCAATTTTATAAAAAAATCCTTTTCTTACACGTGGTCTAAAAAAACTAAGAATGAACAAAAACAGTATTCTGAATTTAAGAAAACAATTCCGAATGTGGTATGCCTAATGTATGTGCAATTTCAAAACCAACAGCAATTATAAACATTCCCCAATGGGGAAGTACATGTATTTCAGTCAGAATCTAATCAGTTCTGAAAACTCTTGAGAGTTTCATCATAGGCCAACACATGTTTTAGACGTGTGTCGAAACTTCAGATGCGAAGGCTTCTGGTCTGGATTAAAGCATGTCAACTAAAAAGACTCATTTGAACAGTATGCTAACATTAATTATGTTTCTCCACTGGGGCAATAAATCAAAATTGTAATTGGCAATAATTGAGTACAGCTAAGCTTTTGGCCTCTTTTCTTGTATCTTATGTGGTTCAGACACCAGAGGAGAAAGATGAGGAGGACAAGGAGCAGGACAAGGCAAGCCGCACTGCCAGAGTCCAACCTACTCCCCAGGCGAGGGACGCTACGGCCGAGAGCCCCAACACCCCCAACGCCGACAGGCGCAAGTAAGACAACAACGAAGACAAAAAATATTCGCATTCAATACCAGTTCATTTTTACTTGATGCTGTACCCAAATGGTTTTATGACTTTAAAAAAAAAGAAAAAAAAAAGCTGTTTTTAAGTTTTCTTTTCTTAGTTTGTAATATATAGTTTGTGTGTTTAGGTTCCAGGCTCCAGTCAGAGACGAAGAGTCGGAGTCTCAGAGGAAAGCTCGCTCTCGGCTGATGCGGCAGTCTCGCCGCTCCACACAGGTACTGCTTACTGGGGATGGGTGTCATTAGGATTTTACAATACTACTTCTCTTGTCTCTCGTTCCCTACGGTGTAAAACCCTGACACTCTGGTAGTCTGCCAGCTGCTGTCAATCAAACACAGACACCGACAGGCCCCTCAAGCCTGCTGAGACGGAAAGCAGCATTTCTGATATTTCCCCAAAGACCCTTTCAGTAATTTAAAATACATTTAAAAACAACACAAGACTACAAAAAAGAATGACTAAATATGATTTCACTTGGTCTAAACTGAATCCATCTTTACAGTCATTCATACTTTAGGACCTATGGAACAAGGACCCGGAATCATTTAGCACCTGTGTTAATCCTTTTTCTGCATTGTCTAGTCACATACTTTGAAGATGTCAACTTTTTCCACACACTGCTGTTGTGGGATACTCACACGTGTGACTGCTTAAACCAGACACTGTTTTCGTTGACATGTTCACTCGGCATGGTGTGACAATATCACTAGTGTGTGTATAAGGGCTGCAAATGCTGTGGAGAATTAAACATTTGAGCAAACAGATTATTATGTTTATGATACTGAAAGATGGCTACGCAGTTTAGAATAGAGCGAATCATTTATTGAGCAATGATGTGGTTAACCTGATTGCAGGACTTCAGTGACTGTAAGTGCAGCATCATTCTGCACACCTACTGAGGTACAGATGATGTACTGCATCAATAGTTTTCATTCTTGATGGAGTGGGGGCATATTTTCACTAAGAAACTGAGTTCTGAGTGCAACTTAAGGCCTCTGAGTGTTTTTTATTTTTGCTCTGTCCTGGCAGGGTGTGACTCTGACAGACTTGAAAGAAGCCGAGAAGACTGTGGCTAAAGCTGCAGATCCACCGCCTCGCAACATCCAGCCTGTCAGCCCCATTGTTACTGTGACGCCTGCTGAAAGGGGTGAGTGAGGATGAAATGAATTGTTCATGACCACAGTGAGTTGTGGCTCCTAAATTCGATAGCAAATTCTGTTGTTTTACCATCTAAATTGATTTTGGAGACAAATGTCTGAACAGTTCCTTGTTATTAGCCAAGGTAGCAAACCGAAGACCATGTTCACTAATAAAGCACGGCTGATGTTATCAACTGATTTTATCTTTAGCTTTTATCACAGGTATTTCGGTATCTCCGTATGTGTCTGCCGATAAGTAATAGGAAATTTCAGTACAAAGATATGTTTGAGGTAATCTAGAAAACATTGTTGCTATTACATAGTTTATCCACCAAAGAGCACTAACAAGCTTATTTTCCAACGGTAAAATGTCTAGCACAGTACGTATCTTAGTCACAATTCTTTAGTAGCCACATTTAAGGGGTCTCTTTATAAAAAATAATTTAAAAAACAACTATTGGTGCTCATATCAATAAACCCTCAAATATCGATGCTCTGTTTGCCTGTCACACCATTTATTTAGAGTCTCACTTGTGTTTACTGTAGTACAAGACTTCTAAATAAAAACATGGTACTGATGTTGGGTGGAGTGCTCTTCACGATAGTTTTGACAGGAAATGAGGCTTTCTCACATGGGCTGTAAGGGCAACCGTGGTTAAGAATGAGTTGGTTTATCTGGCAGGGTGGCTACCACATATTAATATCATTGTGTACATCTTGAAGAGTACACTACGTCCACACTCCACCCTTGTTTTGTTTTTTTTATATATATATATATATATAGGGAACTAAGCATTTCCCCATCTGACCTGGCACCGTATGATGATCGACACCATTTTTAGATAAATCAGCCTGTTAACCCAGTGATCACATAAGGTCAGCTTTCAAAGTTAACCTGCTGGAACATGAACATTTTGTTCATGTTAACTGAGCTCACTGCTCTCAGGCCTCAACTTGCAGTGATCTGGAGTATGAGGCTGAGGCTAAAGATAAGATAGTTTCCTGTTTTACAGAAAGTTACATTTGAAAACTAATCTGCCTGCTTAGATCAATCCTGAACTGAGCTACAGCCTCACTGAAACAAGTGTGTTAGTTATATGTTACTATTTGTTCTCCTTTCGTTCTCCACCGTGGCATGGGACGTGGTTAGTTCACCAAAAGCCCTTCAGCAGTGTTTTGTGTTTCATGTGTTTCAGATACAGACCCCGTGAAGCAGGAGGATCCGGAGGGAGAGAAGCGCCTGGGGGTGAAGGACAGGAGGAGAGGGAGGAGGGAGAGGCGCTCCACTGGCATCGTTCAGCCACTTGGAGAGGTAAGAAATAGACAACCTTACATCATCACGAACATGGCAGAGAGCTCACCCGCCACTCAGGTCAAGGATTTTTGCTAAACAGGCCAAAGCAGAGGTTAGCTTTACTGCTGGTAGCTGGCTCTAGCAAACAGATTCATAATTTTTTTCATTTTTGCAGCAATATGTGAGAAGTGACAGTAGGGGAAAGGACAGCTAAAACAGTTCTTCTTTCTCATGATGTAACAGCATATTTGCTGTAGAGCCCCGACCGATATGGGATTTTTGAGCTAGAATGAAAAAAGACCTTTTCTATGTGGATTGTGCACCAGCTTTGCACCGATATGACTATGCAAAGGTACTGCTTCCTTAAACAAATAACTCTATCAAAGAATGTTTCATTTAAATATTCTTTAACAGAATTATTTCATATTCTTAAATAATTTAACATACATTGTCAACCAATTCTAGAAATGAACACTGATAAAATAAAGAGAAAATAAAAATGAAATCAATTAACATCAGTACTGTACAGTATCAGTCATTTGCTGAAGTAGCAGGAAATGCCATGGAAATACTCAAGTGAAGTACGTGTACCTCTAAATTGTACTAAAGTGCAGTACTTGAGTAAATGTACTTAGTTACGTTCTCTGTCACTCTGCACTGTTTGCCACGGTATTTCTAATTTGCAGTGTACTCTGCTGGATAAACTTTGTAGCGACCACAAGCGTTCGTTTTCTGCATTCTATGCCAGAAAAAAACTTTTTTCATATTGGTGCATGTCAGATAACATATACGCCAATGCCAATATGGGAATCTCGCTAAATGGAACTCGTGATGATTGGCGTTTCTTGTAAAATGTTTGCAAGCCTGGCATGTAGGGTTGATTTAAAAAAAATCAAATAAAATAAATAAATAAATAAAAACCTCATGTTGCGATTATTTTGACAGATATTACGATTACGATATGATTCACAATTAGTGGGAGTGATCGTTTTTGCAGCACAATTTTCATTTTCACTGAAAAAACTATTAAAATGACAATGCTGTGACATTTGTTGGGGTCTGTACCAAACGAATATGTTTTCTTACGTCTGGAGAACAAGAGGCATCTCTGCAGCACCACAGTACTTCACTATAATGCTGTTTTGTCACACATTTGACCTTTGATGAAAAAAAATTTTGCACTTGGCCATATTGCAATTGCGATAATCTTTCGATGAATTGCGCAGCCCTGCTGGCATGCATCGAGATTCAAATGCAAAATGAGTTTCCGCTCTTAAAGACCACTGACCTGCTTGTGGGTCAGTCATTACAAGCTCATGCAGCCAAACTTTGTTTTAGAACTTGCAGAACTTTATTTTGAGTTGTAGTGATTATGCCAGGCTGGATTTAGCGAAATGTGTATAAAATTATGCTTCAAGGCATGTAGAATATTTCCATTTGATTAAATGGAGCAGCCATCAAACATAGAGCCACAGGTTTGAATATCCGAGTACCAGTGTGAACATCATATATCTTTTTTAATGAAATTATGGAACAAGCTGATACAGATTTTATGTGATACTGTGAGACCGCATGGGATAAGAGGATTTTAACAACTTTAAAGCAAATTAATGGGGAAACAAAAGGGGGAAAAGCAAATGTTTGATGGCTTAATACATAAAATGTGCTTGAGAAACCACAAAATGCTTATGTTATGTTGGTCGAGTTATGTTTAGCGGTAGCCCCCAACTGAAGTGCCCAGACAGAACTAATTTTGACCAGCAACTTGGCAAAATGTTTGCTTTGGGAATATAAAGAAGGGTTGTGCGATTCTAATCCAATACACGTCTTTTTGTCAAATTTAGCGAACATTTCCTCACGGTCCGCTAGCTGTCCGTTCAGTGTGTGCGCGCTGAAAAACACTCCAGTATTTGTACTCAGCCCTGGCTCTGTAAATGGGAAATAAAAAAACAACCCTGTTCCAGCCGTGATTTGTGTGTAAGGTAACGTTCAATGACTTGCCTTCGGACATTCAGCTTACTTTCTAGTTTGCCAAGATGTGCTGTTGTTGTGCTGTTAGCTACAGTAGCAGGAGAGCTGCTGTGCTGCTCTGGGAAACTTCTCGTCCTCTCTGGCTGTTAGCTTAGCAGCAGCAACTGTGGGGACAGTTTGCTAACCCACAACCTAGCTAACGTTAGTAGCATTACTTGTGTGTCGCTGTTAGCTCTATGTCATGGTATTGGATTTCGCTAGAATCCCTTCTTTTTAAGGGAGCTTCAGCTTAAGTATGAGTGGTAGCTTCCAGTTTGCACATTAAGTAAGTGATCTATTGTGTGTTTGTGTGTGTGTGTGTGGATTTCATTCATTTTTGAACATCACATAGGGAAGTATCAAATTTATGTGAAATGATCCGTCCTGTTGCATGTCAGTCAGTCAGTCAGTCATTTTCTCCCGCTTGTTCCCGTTCGGGGTCGCGGGTGACTAGAGCCTATCCCAGTGGCTTCGGGCCTTAGGCGGGGTACACCCTGGACAGTGGCCAACTCATCGCAGGGCTGACACAGAGACAGACAACCATTCACGCACACATTCATCCACTAGGGACAATTTTAGAGTCACCAATTAACCTAATGCATGTCTTTGGACGGTGGGCGGAAACCGGAGAACCCGGAGAAAACCCACGGTAACACGGGGAGGACATGCAGACTCCACCCAGGGAGGTCGTGGTCTGGTCCGGGATTCGAACCCACGATCTCCTTATTGGGAGGCAGGGGCGCTAACCGCTCCCTGTTGCATGTATTATTTCAAATTAGACATCCTAGCAAAATGACAATCTGTCTGTAGCGCTGCGTAGCTGACAATGTGACCCGTTTTATTTTTCAGAACGAAGATGAGGATGTTCATTTGGATGATACAAACCGTAACATTAAGTGAGTGTTTCTGTTTTGATTCAGTCCTTAACTTTCTTTCCTCTCCTAACGTTTCTATTTGGACTTTCTGACTTTTTTTGGACTTTCCCTGTACAACCCCAAACCGAAAACTAACACACGCTGGATTTCGGGGGTTTGACCATGGCTTGTTATTTGTAAAGTTGAAGGTCTTATGAGGGCCGCAGTTGACTGTGTAACTTGTATGTGCACCTGCTAGTTTGCCATCAAGTAGCCAACATAAATGTAGCTTATTTCCAGGACATAAAGGTAAATTTTTGGTTGTATAGATCTATACCCCTGTGTTTGTGTGGAGGATTCTCCGTCAGGGCTTTAAATCTCTCTTGTGTGTCACTGCAGTGAGAGTCACCCAGGAGACTCGTCATCTGACTACAGAATGGTACGTGTCTGACCCTTTTCTCACACATTTCTGAAAAACACACCTGAGGGCTGAAATGAATTATAGCCTAGATCTAGACAAACCAGGACAGGGATGATACCAACAGGCTCTAGAGAGAAATGAACAGAAACCCCTGGTAGGCTTTATTGTAGCATGACCCAAGCTATTTCCACTTGCACATATGAAGCTTTTATCTTCAGGTTGCTGTACTCTGACAGTCTATGGTGTGTGTGTGTGTTTGTTTTCCTCCAGCTGTACTTTAAGGTACTTCAGGAGAACCTGGCTCTGAAGGACAAGCAGCAGGAGATGGAGCTGGTGCTCAGCCAAAACAAAGTGGAGCTGGAGCGACTCCGACAGGTCCGGCAGGTTTGCTGCTGCATCTGACCTTTTTTTAAGAGTGTATGTGTGAGTGTGTGAGTGAGAGACATTATGAACAGAGGGATGCTATGTTGGTGCTGACGTTTGTCTGAGTCAGCCATAACAAGGAGAATGTGTGAACATTGGACTACAGCACAAATCATCCTTTAATGGTTTTTGATGTTTCATTTTCTTATCTTATTTAACAACAGCAGCAAGTTTATAAAACAGCACATCCAAAAGCATAAATGTTCTACTCTGGCTAATCAGAAACTTGCCAATCAGAAGCTTCATTTACAGGTTATATGTTTTCCTAAGTATCGAAGTTGAGCATTTAGGTTAATTTGTATTGTCATCAGATTATGGTGTGGTGGATATCTTATTTTGAAATATCTAATTTTACTCCCTATCTGTTTCAGTTTTTGTGCCGTCACCCGTATGAAACTGATAATGAAAACTGTTTTTCTCTATGGCAGAGTCAAGAGAGCAGCACAGACAGACCGGCCCTGCTGGAACTGGAGCGATTTGTAAGTGCTTTTTTTTTACTGGGTCTGTTCTTCCAGGAACAAACCTCCTGTACTCTAAAAATAAATACTGATTTATACAAAACATGTATTTCTGTATCACAATAAATAGAAAGGCATCACGTTTATTTATTTATTTTTAGTAGTTTTTAGAAAACGAACAGAGCTTCCATTTCCTGTTCTTGAGTAAGGACTTAAAACTGTGAACCTGTAAAAGTGGAAGTGTTCTCAGCAGTTACTGTGTGGCTTTGAAAGGTGTGAAAAATGTAAGACCCAAGAATGTCTACAAGGTCAGCAGAGCATGAAGCCAAGGTGTCAGAAACATTAGATGAACATGCACACTGTTGATCACTTTGTGATGTTTGAACTGTTGTTCCCAGGAGAAGTTGGCCCTCCAGAGGAAAGCTCTGGAACTGGAGGATGAGCTCAAGGTACAGTTGTTCACTTCAATACTGATTCCTTACTGTAATAATTTGACACTCGATTCTCAAATGATTACAGTGAGAATAAGTTACACAAGCTGACTGTTCTGTTTTGGCAGACCTACTGTTGTCAGATGGAAGCCTAAAATTATTATTATTGGATTTATTACTTTATTATTGTTACTCAGGTAGCAGGTTAACATCATCAAAAGCATCACATAAATAGGAAAACAGTAAATGAAGAATCAAGTATAGTATGTCCATAAGTCAACTACATCCGGCCGTTTGGTACGTTACAGGGCGTTCATTTATTGCTTGGTAATGAAATGTTGTCTGCGTCCAGTCACTCACTCTTAGCACTCTCCTCCATCTTTGAGGAGTTGTAAAATTAAGTGGAAAATAAATATTTTGTTCTAAAGCAGATTATGAGACAAACTGTGAGCCAAAGTTACTGGTGACTCTTAAAGATTAAGATGGATTTAAACCTGTGTTGTCTGGGGGAAAAAGTTGCAAAATCACATGTACTCAAACCGCATTGTTGTGTGCTCAGAACACAGTTAATTCTCTGCAGCTAAAACACAAAAACAAGTTTAACAAGAGTGGAGAGTGTTCCTGTTATTCTTACTACGGCAATGTTTCATGTTTCTGTAGGTTCTGGGGGACCTCAGAGCAGACAACCAGAGGCTCAAGGATGAGAATGCGGCTCTCATTCGAGTCATCAGCAAACTCTCAAGATGAACCTTTAAAAAAGACAAAAGAAAAAAAACCTACATGGAGATAAAAAGTATTACATTCTTCTTTTGCCCAACTCAGATGACACAACCCGGGAAGGGAGACGGCAGCGTCAAACACCTGCACAGCTCATTCAGCAGTAACTGGAACAACACATAGATTTCAGGGTTATTAGCCTGTTTGGGCCTTTATGTTTTGGCAGATCTACTGTATAAAAAGCTGAACTGCAGCTCCTGTGGACTGACGGGACGTTCCTGTTCACATCCACTTTTATATTACGTTTTTGTTATTGTATTTTTTTTAACTGCCTCTCTGATACTTTGTATAAAATCTGTATTATGAGAATTAAAGCCATGCACAGTGCGAGCTCACAGTAATGTTTTAGATAGCTTTCTTGACCTCGGAAGGGGTGAAGACATAAAAATAAAACGCCCCTCAGGTGTAGGGGTTGGTTACTGGAGAAAAACAAAACAAACACAAAAGACTTAAATGTGCCAAAAACCAGCCCCAATTCTGCATGTCCTTTGGGGAAAACTCCCAGTGCTCAGTGTTGTTTCTCAGGATGAGTCTTGGGTTGATGCTTTCTGTTGTGGCTGACTGCTGTAAAGGTGGACCAAATTTGCATGCTCATTTCTCCCTGCTCCTCTGAATGTATATTTAATATGTATATTTATGTACAGGGGCCATCTGTCCTGACCGTGAGGTAAAGGTGTAGTCGTGGTCTCTGTTGTAAATAGGACGGAGAGTTTTTGGGTGCTAATCGTGGACGTCAGGTGCAGCTCGTGTTCAGAGGGATTTTTACAGAAAATGTTTGTTACAAACGTCAGATCTTTCAAAGAGGGTTAGGAGAACGCATGCTCTACACTTAGTACTGTAAGTCAGTAATAATTTCACTTTGCCATTTTGACTGGACGCTTCTGAAAGCAACAACTCCTAAGCTAAGTATTCACCCTGTGACGGACGGCTGTTTTTATTTAACAGACAGGCCAGATGGGTCAACTTTTGAATGTTTACTCCAATTTTAAACTGTATGTCAAATTGTATTTTGATGCTGTGCCTTTCGATATACATTTCTAAGTGATATTTCTATTTTGCTTTGGAAAACGTACATTAAGTATAAAGTACAGTATGAGCATAAATGATTAAGGCTCTGTTGTTTCTGCTTATTTGTGACTGTTTAGTATGTACAAATCACTGGACATTATCAGTGACACAGTCACTCCAGTGTGACTCTTAAAATAACATATTTGAGTGTGGAGTTGAGAAATATTGCACGGATGAGAAGCAAAACAGGAGGGGAATGATGACTTTTAGTCCCGAATATTGGTCAAGCGCCAAAACAAATGTTGGGTCCTACATTTCTAAAAATGCATCACAGTAGCCTCTTTTTGTGAGACATACATACATACATGCATGCATGCAGGTTTCCATCACACACGCTTCCATCACATACATACATGCATATTCACATATATACTCATATATATACATACATACATATATTCCAACATACATACATATATACTCACATACATAGGTACATACATACATCACCTGGTTCAAATATTGACATCTTTAATGAGTAGATGGAGAAATTGTTTTCCAACGTAAATCACAAAACATTATTTATCTGTGGTGATTTTAATATAGACCTACTAAATCCAACTAAACATAAATATATAAAGACTTCCTAGATATAATGTTACACAATGTCTCTCTATCCAACAATAATTAAACCAAGTAGAATAACATCACATAGCGCAATTGACAATATGTTTACTAACATCATGGGGAACAAAACTACCAGTGGCCTCTTTATATGTGACATAACTGACCACTTACCTATATTTATTGTTCTTGATCACGATTAAATAAAGATAAGTAAGAAAGAGAGTAAGTTAACCTACAAATGGATAGAAAGTGAAGAATCTATAAATGCCCTCAACAATAGTCTAATGCTTCAAGATTGGAGCACAGTCTATAAGGGAACAGATGTTGATGAGGCATATAACAACTTTTTAGATATATTTATGTCCCTGTACAGTAAACACTCGTATTAAAGAACTCAGAGTAAATACTAAAAATACAAACAGCCCTTGGCTAACAAAGGGAATAATAAATGCTTGTAAAAAGAAAAATAATTTGTATAGAAAATGTATTAAGTTAAAAGCTGAAGAAGCTGAACATAAATATAAGAAATATAAAAATAAATTAAAAGATATAATTAGAACAAGTAATCAACTATATCACAGGAAAGTATTACATGAAAATAGAAATAATATGAAAGTAACATGGGAAATATTAAACAGACAAGGAGCTACAAAGGCAACGTATCCTGACTACTTCAATTCAATTCAATTCAATTCAATTTCATTTATATAGCCCAGTATCACAAATCACATTTGCCTCAAAGGGCTTCACAATCTGTAACATACGACACCCTCTGTCCTTAGACCCTCGATTCGATTAAGGAAAAACTACCCAAAAAACCCTTTTAACAGGGGAAAAAAATGATAGAAACCTCAGGAAGAGCAACAGAGGAGGGATCCCTCTCCCAGGATGGACAGACATGCAATAGATGTCGTAAGTACAGAATAGATTTATAGCATCAAAACTATAACATATACAGCCATGATGGCAAAATTGTTGTATATATATATATTATCATGTTAGAAATGTTTAGGTGGTAAAACATAAGGGAAGATGATGGGTCCAGACGGACAACCGAGCAGCTCCAGGTGGAGCCCAACGAGCAGGACCCGAGCCACTCGTCCCCTGCACCATAGACACAGCAGCACTGCCCCAGCAGGTTGCCATAGTCACCGATCCAGATATATCTCCGCACACTGAAATACCTGCTGAAAGTGACACTAAGAAAGAAGAGACGGACGACAAAGCACAAAACTCCGGGAGAAGGAAGAAGTCAAGTTAGTGACATGCATTTATGGGATGAGAATGCATACGGATGGAGAGGAGGACAGAGGTGAAGAGAGAGAGGTGCATCATGGGAAGTCCCCCGACAGTCTAGGCCTATAGCAGCATAACTAAGGGATGGTTCAGGACTCTCCTGAGCCAGCCCTAACTATAAGCTTTATCAAAGAGGAAAGTCTTTAGCCTATTCTTAAATGAGGAGATGGTGTCTGCCTCCCGAACCCGAACTGGGATCTGATTCCACAGGAGAGGAGCTTGATAGCTAAAGGCTCTGGCTCCCATTCTACTTTTGGAGACTCTAGGAACCACAAGAAACCCTGCATTCTGAGAGCGCAGTGTTCTAGTGGGGTAATAAGGCACTATGAGCTCTGTAAGATACGACGGTGCCTGACCATTAAGAGCTTTATAGGTGAGGAGAAGGATTTTAAATTCTATTCTGGATTTCACAGGGAGCCAGTGCAAAGAAGATAATATTGGAGAAATATGATCTCTTTTCCTAGTTCCTGTCAGTACACGTGCTGCAGCGTTCTGAATCAACTGGAGAATCTTAAGGGACTTTTTCGGGCTGCCTGATAATATGGAATTGCAGTAATCCAGCCTTGAAGTAACAAATGCATGGATTAATTTTTCTGCATCATTTTGAGACAGGAAGTGCCTGATTTTGGCAATGTTACGTAGGTGAAAAAAGGCAGTTTGTGAGGTTTGCTTCATGTTGAAGGATAGATCCTGATCAAAGGTAACTCCTAGGTTCCTCACAGGGGTGCTGGAGGCCAGGGCAATGCCCTCTAGAGCAATTAGATCTGCCGACAGCGAGTCTCGGAGGCGTTCGGGGCCAAGTACAATAACTTCAGTTTTGTCCGAGTTTAACATCAGAAAATTTCTGGTCATCCAGGTTTTTATGTCCTTAAGGCATGATTGAAGTTTAACTAACTGATCAGTTTCATCCGGCTTAATCGATAAATATAACTGGGTATCATCTGCGTAACAATGAAACTTTATGGAGCGCTTTCTAATAATATTGCCCAAAGGAAGCATATATAAAGTAAATAGAAGTGGTCCAAGCACAGAACTTTGCGGAACTCCGTGACTAACTTTGGTGTGCTCAGATGATTCATCGTTAACATAAACAAACTGAGATCGGTCTGATAGATAGGATTTAAACCAGCTTAACGCGGTTGCTTTAATTCCAATTAAATGTTCCAGTCTCTGTAATAGAATTTGATGGTCAATGGTATCGAATGCAGCACTAAGATCTAGCAAGACAAGTACAGAGACAAGTCCATTGTCTGATGCAATAAAAAGGTAATTTGTAATTTTCACCAGTGCTGTTTCTGTGCTATGATGCACTCGAAAACCTGACTGGAAATCCTCAAATATACTATTGTTATTTAGAAAGTCACATAACTGATTAGCAACAGTTTTTTCAAGGATCTTAGAGATAAAGATATAGGTCTATAGTTGGCTAAAACCCCTGGATCCAGTGTGGGCTTTTTAAGGAGAGGTTTAATAACAGCTACTTTAAAAGACTGTGGTACATAACCTGTCAGTAAAGACAGATTGGTCATATCTACTAAAGACGTGCTAACTAATGGTCGAAGGCTTAGATGAAGAAATTGTCGACGTTAGTTGAATAAGGTCGACAGGAGAGAAGCTGTCCAAGTACACATCAGGTTTCACAGCTCCCTCCAAAGCCTCTATGCTTGAAGATCGGTTGGCACCAGCTGAGGGCAGGACGTGATTAATTTTCTCTCTAATAGTCAAAATTTTATCATTAAAGAAGCTCATGAAGTCGTTACTGCTGAGAGCTACAGGAATACATGGCTCAATGGAGCTGTGGCTCTCTGTCAGCCTGGCTACAGTGCTGAAAAGAAACCTGGGGTTGTTCTTATTTTCCTCTATTAGGGATGAGTGGTAGGCTGCTCTGGCATTACGGAGGGCCTTCTTATATATTTTAAGACTATCTTGCCAGGCTAAACAAGATTCTCCTAGATAGTTGGAACGCCATTTTCTTTCAAGTTTTCGTGATGTTTGCTTTAATTTGCGGGTTTCAGCGCTATACCATGGAGCTACCCTTTTTTGTTTTATTATCTTCTTTTTAAGAGGAGCAACAGAATCAATGATAATAAATGTGTAATTCACAACATGAATGATATAGCTAACGGCTTCAATAGTTTTTTTGTAAATATTGGTCCTGAGTTGGCGGCAAAAATTCCCGATAAAGGAGTTTCTCAAAGAAATAAGTATTGAAAAAAATCCATATTCTATTTTTCTATCTGCAACAACTGTACAAGAGGTGACAAACACTGTTCTCAAGTGTAAAAGTAAGTCATCTAGAGATTGTCACGACATTGACATGGCATTAGTCATAAGGGTAATCAACAATATAGCAAAACCTCTAACTCATATTTGCAACTTATAATTCCAGTCAGGCCAATTCCCCCCAAAAATGAAAATTGCCAAAGTAATACCTTAAAAGTGAGAATAAACACAGTTTTACAAATTATCGACTGATTTCCCTACTGCCTCAGTTTTCGAAAATTCTTGAAAAACTCTTCAATTCACGTCTAGAAAAGTTTCTTGACAAGCATCAAATAATTGATGAAGGACAATATGGTTTCAGGACAAAAAGAACAACTTCCATGGCAATAGTTGATGCAATCGAGGAAATCATGCATGCATTTTATAAAAAGAAACATGCCGTGGGTATTTTTATCGATCTGAAGAAAGCTTTTGACACAATAAATCATGCAATTTTATTCCAAAAACTTGAACAGTACGGTATCAGAGGGGTTGCTGGGAACTGGTTAAGAAGCTATCTAACAGAAAGAGTTCAGTTTGTACAAATGAGAATGCATACAATCTAATAAACTCGGCATTGCTTGTGGTGTCCCCCAGGGCTCGGTGTTAGGGCCAAAACGGTTCAATTTATACATAAATTATATTTTTAAGGTATCTCAGTCACTAAAACTTCTACTATTCGCAGATGACACCAATTTATTTTATAGTAGTTTTAATTATAATGAACTTATTAGTGCTGTAAATTAGGCGTTAGATAACATAAAGAAGTGGATGGATGCTAACAAATTGTCGCTTAATTTAAGTAAGACCAAAGCAATGATGTTTGGCAACTTAAAAATGATCTCCGAGTTACCAAGTATGATTGAAGGTGTCCAAATTGAGAAAGTAAATGAGAACAAATTCTTGTGAGTTGTAATGGATAATAAATTATCATGGAAAGCCCACATTAGACATATAAACTTCACTCCAAGCTCTTAAAATTTCCTGACCTTGTAAAATATTACACATGAATCATTTTATTCAAAGCATTTAATCTATTACCAAGCAAATTGCAAGGCTTGTTTACAATCAAAGAGATAACTCATAATTTAAGAGGATATGAAGACTTTAACTTACCCAATGTCCGAACCACTCGTAAAAGCTTTTGTGTGTCTATATGTGGTGTGAAACTTTGGAAAAGTCTGGATATACACTGCAAACAATGCCAAAACATCAATACATTCAAGATGCGATACAAACATACGGCCTGGTCGCAATATATAGAGAAAGGGTCTTAACGTCATTTTAATACTCCATTCTGCAGTGCTGGCTTGTGCTTGTCATTTTTCTTACCATTGTTGGTATCTTATAATTATTATTGTGTAACGGGTCCCAGCTGAGGTCCGCTAGCAGATATATAGTGTTAATTCTGGTTGAAGTATTCTGGAAATATTGGAAACATTATACATAAATTAGCGACGCAGGACAACAGTTGCTCTTTCTCCATTCATCCGGATTATTTTATTAATCCAACTTCATATCTGCAATCATGAATTGTTACTGTTATCTTTGGTTACTCTGTATTGACACACAGGTTATATCCACAATTGGATAACATGAAGTCACATATGCTTCCAAAATTACATTTTCACAGAAATATATCTTTACATCTTTCCTCAACCACTCACTTATCACAGTTTTACCTTAAACCATGAACACACATTTTTGCTCTAAACCATATTCTGTTATCTCTTGTTAAACGAGTATCCCTGTATTCATTATACATTTTTTACGTGTTCACTTTACACAACAGAGTAAATCCCATTTGCAGTTAAGTTGAATCATTTTTACACACCACGAATACAACCCTCTCACAACTCCAACACTCAATTCCCCTGGACCAAAACTGCGTTGTAGTCCAACACTCCCGCTCTGTACATTAGCTTTATTCCTCATCTGTAGTGTATCGTCTTACACACACAGTAAAACTCAGAAATATCCCAGAGCTGTTAGGAATATTTAAAAGAAACATTACTGCGCGTATCGGCCGCCATTTCCCCACCTCAACGACGCTACCATTAGACTCGACTATTTACACACTTAACATTCCTTTAGCTTATCAAACATACATCCCAGGGGATTCCCATTAGCTTATAACCATTTGTAGACACAAAAAGTTTTAAAACTAACCTGGAAATATTGGAAATATTATACATAAATTAGCGACGCAGGACAACAGTTGCTCTTTCTCCATTCAACCGGATTATGAGCATGTCTTCCTCCGCGCTTCGCTAAGGGTCCAAGAGTGACGCGGCTGAAAGGCACTGCCACCCTGTGTCCGCACCGCGAAACAGCATGCCGTAGCGCATTTCTGTGTCCTCTCTCCATAGGGTTCCATTCGCCATAACAGGACAAAACAAAAGATAATAATCTCAACAAAACCTATTTTTGTGAGTGTCACATTCGCAATGTAATTATTACGTTACCAAGATATTACAGTTATTTCTCGTCCTCACGTGTAATGATATGAAGTAATTTTAATGTAAACAAAAGTGAGCTTATTATGTTATGTTACATGATTTATGTGAATTTGGGGTGGGATTAAAAAAGTTATCTTCTTCTCACTCCTTTTTGGACAAATGGGAAAATAACCTTGCACATTTCATGCAAGCTTTTTGTTTTGCATTTGTGGATTAACCCCACAAACGGTCAAAAAAGATGCTATTTATGTTTCATTGTATAAAAAGGTTCACTTGCCAAAAATAAATAAAATTAATCAATCAATCAAATAAATGCACATTTCCATCACATACATACATACATGCTCATATACATACATACATACATACATACAAACATACATACATGCATACAGGTTTCCATCACATACATACATACATATGCACATTTCCATCACATGCATATGTACTCACATACATAGGCACATACATACATACATGCACATTTTCATCACATACATACATGCTCACATACATACATACATACATATACATACATACATACATACATACATACATGCATACAGGTTTCCATCACATACATACATACATATGCACATTTCCATCACATGCATATGTACTCACATACATAGGCACATACATACATGCTCACATACATACATACATGCAGGTTTCCATCACATACATACATACATACATACATACATTTATACATACATATATGCATGCATATGTACTCACATAGGTGGGTACATACATAAGTATGTAATGGAAATGTGAATGTATGTATGTATGTATGTATGTATAAATATATGTAAGCATGTATGTATGTATGTATAAATGTATGTAAGCATGTATGTATGTGATGAAAATGTGCATGTATGTATGTATGTATGTATGTATCTATGTATGTTTGTATGCATGTATGTATGTATATAGATATGTAGGTATTTATGTGAGTATGTATGTGATGGAAACCTGCATGTATGTATGTATGTATGTATGTGTGTGAGTATGTGTGCATGTATGTGAGCATGTATGTATGTATGTATGTATATATGTAAGTATGTAAGTATGTGATGGAAATGTGCATGTATGTATTTATGTAAGTATGTATGTATGTATGTATGGATCTATGTATGAATGTATGTAGGTATTTATGTATGTAGGTATGTGATGGAAATGTGCATCTATGTATGTATGTAAGTATGTATGTATGTATGTATGTATGTATGTATGTATGTATGTATGTATGTATGTATGTATGTATGTATGTATGTATGTATGTATGTATGTATGTATGTATGTATATATACATGTATGTATGTATGTATGTATGTATGTATGTAGGTATATATGTGAGTATGTAAGTATGTAATGGAAATGTGCATGTATGTATGGAAATATGCATGTATGTATGTATGTAGGTATGTATGTAGGTATATATGTGTGTATGTATGTATGTATAAATACATGTATGCATGCATGCATGTATGTATGTATGTATGTATGTATGTATGTATGTATGTATGTATGTATGTGTGTGTGAATGTGTGCATGTATGTGAGCATGTATGTATGTATGTCTGTATGTATGTGTGTATGTCTGTATGTAAGTATGTGATGGAAATGTGCATGTATGTATGTATGTATGTATGTATGTATGTATGTAGGTATGTATGTGATGGAAACCTGCATGTATGTATGTATATATGTAGGTATTTATGTGAGTATGTATATGACTATGTAAGCATGTGATCGAAATGTGCATGTATGTATGTATGTATGTATGTATGTATGTATGTATGTATGTATGTATGTATGTATGTATGTATGTATGTATGTATGTATGTATGTATGTATGTATGTAT
>CM022472.1:28166682-28247246 GCA_011952105.1 Coreoperca whiteheadi | reverse complement strand
TGTATGTATGTATGTATGTATGTATGTATCTATGTATGTATGTATGTATGTATGTATGTATGTATGTATGTGAGTACTTCTGCAAGTGATGGAAATGTGCATTTATATATGTATGTATGTATGTATGTATGTATGTATGTATGTATGTATGTATGTATGTATGTATGTATGTACGTATGTGAGTACTTATGCATGTGATGGAAATGTGCATGTATGTATATATGTATGTATGTATGTATGTATGTATGTATGTATGTATGTATGTATGTATGTGTGTATGTATGTGTGTATGTATGTGAGTACTTCTGCAAGTGATGGAAATGTGCATTTATATATGTATGTATGTATGCATGTATGTATGTATGTATGTATGTATGTATGTATGTATGTATGTGAGTACTTCTGCAAGTGATGGAAATGTGCATTTAAATATGCATGTATGTATGTATGTATGTATGTATGTGATGGTAAAGTGCATATATATGTGAGTATGTATGTAACTATGTATGTATGTATGTATGTATATGCCAACCTATGTAAGTATGTGATGGAAATCTGCATGTATGTATGTATGAATGGTATATATGTATGTATGTATGTGAGTATATGAGTATGTATGTGATGGTAAAGTGCATATATATGTATGTATGTATGTGATTGAAACTTGCATGTATGCATGTATGTATGTATGTATGTGAGTATGTGTGTATGTATGCGATGGTAAAGTGCATATATATGTGAGTATGTATGTATGTATGTATGTATGTATGTATGTATGTGTGTACGTGTGTATGTATGTATGTTTGTAAGTATGTATATATGTAGGTATTTATGTGAGTATGTATGTATGTATGTATGTAAGTATGTGATGGAAATTACTGTCACTTTCAGCAGGTATTTCAGGATCCGGAGATGTATCCGGATCTCTGACCAAGGCGACCTGCTGGGGCAGTGCTGCTGTGTCTATGGTGCAGGGGACGAGTGGCTCAGGTCCTGCTCGTTGGCCTCCACCTGGAGCTGCTCGATTGTCCGTCTGAACCCATCATCTTCCCTTATGTTTTACAATCAACATAATTATATATATATATATATATACTACAATTTTGCCGTTGCTTTCATATTTGCATGTTATGATTTTTATGCTATGAATCTATTCTGTACTCACATACATACAGTTTTCCATCACATATATAAATAATTACACACATCCAGGTTTCCAACACATACATACATGCATGTTTCCATTAGATACATACATATTCATATACATACATACATGCAGGTCTCCATAAAATACATACATACATGGATACACACATACATACAAATTTACATCACATACATATATACATACTCACATACATACATGCAGGTTTCCATCAAATACATACATACATACATACATACATATATACATGAGAAGCAAAACAGGAGGGACATGCTGACTTTTAGTCCCTAATATGGGTCAAGCGCCAAAAGAAATGTTGGATCCTACATTTCCCAAAATGCATCACAGTAGCATCTTTTATGAGACCCCTTCTAATAAATGCCCACATCTTTCAAATCCATTAAGTCTCGAAGACCAAGCTGAATAACCCAAAGCTCCTCCAGAGCTATAGAAAACAGTATACAACTGTTTTCCCGAACAGAGTACTCATGCAGTAGTATGCGCGAGTTATCTTAAATATATGTGTACAGAGCCCCTTTATTAAAACACAGTCAGATATGAGACTCCTATAGTATTTGTCCAGGTACAAGCACTACTACTACTTATTTGCAAAAAACAACAGTATTAGAGGCCAAGTTGAGCAAAATCTTTATTGACTAAGAAGAGCAATCACAAATGATGATAGAATATACAACCCCACCAGCATGCCAGCGTTTTCATAGAAACTGTACAATGTGAAGGAATGTATGGAGCAGGAATACATAGTTATCACTATCAGAAGAAACAAAAAAATAGTTTTACATCCATATGTTCTGGTACAGTACGAGTCGATTTAAATTTAATGTTACTTGGTTAGTTGTGTTTTTAAACCCTCGTCTTCCCTCATTAAATATTGAGTGTTTCTCTAGTAGTGTTAGCCGACCCATCGTTTCATTTGCTTTCATTCTGAGTGGGTCAGTGGGTAAAAAGGCTTATGGCCAGGTCAGTTTTCTCTCATCACTATCACTGAGACCAGACACCGCCGAGGTCTCCGGCAGCAGCAGACGGTGCCTGGATCGGCCTCCTCCTGTGCTTTCTCTGGTGCTACTCCTCCAGACCTGACTGCAGGCGGCGAGTTATGAAGCAATCTGAACGAGCGAGGGGGTGGCTTTGCAGGGGGAATGATATACATTAAGGCAAACAGGAACGACAAAACAAAAATTAAAAAGGCTAAATTAGAAAGGTTTGTTTTTCATAGTTAGTACTAAGGCCTCATGGCTAAAAGGAACAAGAGTGCCAAGAATCATCAATACTGATTTTCACTGGGTTTGGTAACTGTCCTCCAATTATCAACATTCAGTCCCCTCCAATTAAAAGGTTAAGTATATTTTGGGGCAGTGGGCGTGTGCAGAGTTGTATCTAAGTAACCTGTATAAACAGTCTCTACTACAACAGGGCTACAGATGGTTATTAGTTGGTAGCGAGAGTAAGCCCTTGATATACAGACTACCTGATAGCAAGCAGTGCTCGTACACACAAGGCATGCTAAATAGACATTAATTGGTTTAGCCAATAGTCGATTAAGGCAGCTTTTTTACCCTTATACTTTTTACTCCCCTGTTCACTTTGGCACATTTGAAGGGGAGTGGGCGAATACATTTAGGGAAGGGACGGAAGCGCCGTAGAACGAATTGTTTTTCCAAGGCAGGTATTGGTAATTATATCAAAAGACAGCAAGAAAGTAGGGAAGCAAGCAGGGGGAGGGAGGGGGCACGGGGATGTGGTGGGGCATGCTATGAACACAACAGCTGATTAACAGTGATGTGAATACAGTCACATTACACAACCATTGATACAATTATATAAAAAGGCAAACAAAAGTTGATTGTACAGTTGCTTTTCCACATGTACTTCATACTGCGAGAGGAAGACACCATTCTGGAGAGGTGGAGGGTGGGGTTAATCTCTTCAAGCAGCAAAAATCCGGAACAAAAGAAAAATAAAGGGCTGGGTGTGAGGAAGTCAGGTGCTACATGGCACAGCTCGGGAGGTGGGGGGATTAGTGAGGATGGCAGGTTGGTTAACTGAAGGGGCTCATGTGCAACCAATGAAACGTTGGGCAGGTAGGGAGGTAATGGACGGATGGACGAGGGAGGGGAGGAAAGGGGACTGCTGCTGCTACTGCTGCTGCTACTGATGCTGAGAGAGAGATGAGAAGGATGCCAGGGTGTTAAGACAGTGAGGCAGGAACTAAGGCATGAAGTAAAAAACAAAGAAGGCAGAAATGGTGGACACATGATTGGGGATGGGGGGGAGCGACTGAGGAACACACGGGGCTGGGGGGATTTTGATTCCCTCACCCCCAAACACAAAGGCCTCTTTTAGTCTTTCCAGTCTTTCTTGATGTTGAGGTTCCACTCCCAGGACAAGTGATCGTGCTTGTCGTCGTCAGTAAACTTGGACTTAATGACATAGTTGCCACGGGCGAGCACGCCTTTAGGAGCCTCCTCCATCGTAGTCAGGAAGTCATATTCAGCAGGGCGAGGCCCGTAGCTGCCCACCATGTAGTCCGATTTATCAACTGTTAACATATGAGAATTGACGTTATGGTCAGAGAGAAAAAAATAAATCTGTACATACCACCCTTGCCTGTCATAACATATATACAGACGGGGAAAAATGAACCTAAATTAAAGAGTGGAAAAACATCAAATGCTGGACCAACATGTAAGACAATGCTCTCCACCATCATCTCCAAAACACCAAATTATATAAACTTTTATCTTCAAATCTATTTAGTGATGTCTGTCACTGTCTCTGATGCTACACGTCCTTTTGTTATGTCAGGCTATGTTTATTTTTCTTTTTATCTGCTGTACTCAGGTCTGTCTTGCAAAAGAGATCTTGATCTCAATGAGATGACCTGATTAAATAAAGGTTGTGCATATAAATGAGGAAATATCTTGAGGAGGAATGGTGAACAGAGTTTCAACAGACTTGGAAAAGAGCACTGAAGATATCGATATCTATTCATCTACATATTTTACACATAAATATATATATATACACACACATATATGTATGTACATGTGTATATATACATATATATGGCCTCTGCTAAGGGCTGTCTGGTCCCTATACGACTGGAGCAGGAGTTTGGTTCGCATTTCTGGCAGTAAGTTAGACTCGTTCCTAGTGCATGTTGGACTCCGGAAGGGTTGCCTTTGTCACCGGTCCTGTTCATTATTTATATGGAAAGGATTTCTAGGATCAGTCGGGGGCATGATGATCTAGAGTTGCCACCGCACATCTGTTTTTGTTGGATAAAGTGGTTAACAGCGCTCAATTCTCGCCATGGAGATCTGAGGTAAACAGTACTACAGCTCAAGAAAACTGAGATAATCTTTCTGTGTTGGGTATGTATTATTATATACTGCTCAAAAAAATAAAGGGAATCCTTGGAGTTACATTTTGTTTAAGTCAGTCAGTCATTTTCTTCCGCTTGTTCCCGTTGGGGGT
The DNA here is from genome assembly GCA_011952105.1 of Coreoperca whiteheadi. Taxonomy (NCBI): domain Eukaryota; kingdom Metazoa; phylum Chordata; class Actinopteri; order Centrarchiformes; family Sinipercidae; genus Coreoperca; species Coreoperca whiteheadi. Next base: position 28,242,580 of record CM022472.1, on the reverse strand, counting down.
CGCGGGTGACTGGAGCCTATCCCAGTGACTTTGGGCCTTAGGCGGGGTACACCCTGGACAGTGGCCAACTCGTCGCAGGGCTGACACATAAACAACAGAATGTGAGAGTGAATGGCTGTCTGTCTAAGTGTTCCCTTTATTTTTTTTAGCAGTATATATTACTATCATGTCTGTAGATGTGTCTTTGTATAATGTTACTTATTTATCATAAGTCATTTAAGTTATATTTATAGGTATTTGGTGCCCATTAAATCTAGCTAACATTAGCTAGCAACAGTTTGCTAACCAGTTAGCTATCAATGTTAGCTAAGCTGTTAAGCTTAACATCAACAGTATTCTAGAGTGGAAAATGTCATATTCAGAGTATAGATGTCTCATGTTTATTGAGAGTAGCATTGAAGTTGTTACATTAAATTAACATTTTAAACACAAGTATAATTGCAAGCACATCTAGCTTCTCTGGTAGTGATGTAACAGCAAGTTATGATGAAGTTAGACTATGAACAGCTAATATTTTAGACTTATGCAAGAATGGTTTATCATATTTGAGTGATATTACCTATGGTAAGATATAATTTTAAACACTATCCTTGAGCTTGTATCTTTTTCATTCTCAGGCACTGCACAACACAACCCGCCCTAGGATCCAGCTCTCCTAAGATGTTGCCCTCACCAACTAGTCCCTGCCAGACTAGCAGTCACAGCCTGGTCTTTTGTCTGGGCCCCAGCATCCCCAGTGAGGATGGCATCATCACCGGCGCCAAACTTCCAACTGGTCGCCAATGCTACAGGCGGCCTTCATGCATGGCCTTGTTGCAGAGTCAGGCGGTGAATGTACACCTCTCTCTGCATCTTACGCAACAGCTGACCGAGCAAGACGCCTTGTGCTGGAGACAATCAGTGAGGAACAGCACAAGCAGTGGACACCACTTCCATTGTGCACCCCTAAGTTAACGTCAATTCTCAGCAATGTGTGCCAATTGGAGGAGCGTCTTACAGTGGTGGTTGGTGATGCAGAGTGGCTGAAACTGCTTGGTGTCCCGGCGTATAAGAAGCAGACCAATGAGGCATGTGAAGGGATCATTGCCCGGTTGACATGCAAGTTGCTGCAGGACTGCTGCTGCGCTGACCAGGTTGTCAACATGGCATTTGACACCACTGCGTCAATCACCGGCCATCTCACAGCAGCCTTCATTGCCATACAGCTCTCACTGGGCCGACCACAGCTTTGGTCTGGCTGCCAGCACGACATTGGTCATATCTGGGGGGGAGACGCACTGGCTAGGTTCAGAGTTCAGGTTCCATTTCCTCTCTCTTTCTCGCTGGTGATGTTGCTCAGTGGAGTAGACTCTGGCACAGACTGAGCAATAAAGTTTGAAGTTTAGTTAGTGTCAGGACTTACCATTAGGCCCTGCGTGTCCAACATCCATCACTGCTAGGACAAATTAATAGAGAATCTTGAAAGTTGAATTCTGAGAAATGCCCAAGTTGCTCAAAGAGCAAACAAACAACTTTTACCCTATAGAACATGTTACTGTATAAAAGTTCACTGTAATCAACATTTCCAGGTCAACCTTTTGGCAATTAGACTTTCACCAAAGTTCATGTGTTAGGTGGCACCCCTAAATCTCAATGGAATTCCTCAAAACTTTGCAAAAGTCATTTTTATGTTAATTGGAACAAAATGCAATGCCCGCCAAATTGATATTTTAAAATTAAAATGTCCCCGTTAGGGGTCGCGGGTGACTGGAGCCTATCCCAGTGACTTTGGGCCTTCGGTGGGGTACACCCTGGACAATGGCCAACTCGTCGCAGGGCTGACACAGAGACAGACAACCATTCACACTCACATTCATCTACTAGGGGCAATTTTAGAGTTATCAATTGAATAAAAGTAACTTTAAGTCAGAACTTGCCAAGGGTATGAATAATTTCAGGCTTGACTGTATATACACATATATACACACACACACACACACATATATATAGGGGAGACAGTGATGGGAATGACAAAAAATGGTCCCTGCCTGGAGTCGAAGCCAGGAACACCGAGGTTTGTGGGTCAGCACCTTCAACCCCTCGGCCACTGGGGTGCTGTCACAATTTTTATAAATTTTTTTTTACTTCGTCTTAGGTGAGGGCCTTTCTACTTTTTTCATTTTTGTTCATTGAAGATTTTTGATCTAATTTGTATGTTTCACGAGTGGGTAAGAAACTTAAAAGTCCAACTGAAATCAAAATAGTTCTTTTTGCAGTCATACATCACGTTAAAGTGACTTATTTTTCTACTCTTGAAAAGAAAAAAAAGGTCTTTGAAGATACATCAGTATGCTCTTTCAGATTCCAAGCCTCAGAGCCTGTGTACCTGTTTGTGTACCAGACAGCTGAGCCAGCAGGGAAACAGACAAAATATAAATAAACTTGTGCTGCTAATTGTAGCTTACAAGCTAAGGACAGGCAATGTTTTGTTAGCAGTGGTATGGAAGGATAAGGACCCCATTAAACCATTTAGCATCTATACTGACATTTGCAGGTATGTTTTTAGGCTGTTCAGCGTGCTACAACTGACGAGCTAATTAGCCAATGTGCAACATAGCTCAAACAGGTCAACAGAAATTGTTCACTCACTCTTCATTCCTTTTCTGTATGTCTGCTGCACATACTTCAGACCCGAAACAATCTCCCTGTTCACCTGATGAGACACAAACACTGTTAAAGACAACAACAGATGTGTTCTGCTTGGGTAATAACGAGGGATAGAAATTAACAAACTTAATACAATGTAAAAGGTTGGGGGAAAAACGAGTTCAGTGTCATCAATAACCCAAATATGAGAGACTTGAAAACATTATCAGTGGCAAATTGAATCAACTCTGATTGATGTATTGGAACACTCCCATTTTCATAATGGCATCTCACCTTAAAGCTGATCTTTATTTTGTATTCAACTCCCTCCTTCAGAACAAAGGCCTGCTTCTTAAAGGCATCCAGGTCTCCTGTTGCCAACCAAAAGGGAAAAAAGCACGGGCATCAATATTTAGTTCATCATAGTCACAGTGATGCTGATCATAAGGAGAATTCTGGACAAAAACCAAACAATACCAAAACTCCTTCCTAAGTTCTCTTTACAGTTGAAGTTTGAAGTATGCGTATGCGGCGGCTCATTTTTCCAGGCATTTCAAACAGCTACACACTATCAAAGATCTGAGGATGACCTGTTCTTGAATGTTTAGTGAAACTTGCAGTTTTGTTAAAAGTGTATTTTTCTGGGCCAAGTCACCATCAAATGCTCCTGGTTGGCCAATACAATTCCAAGCTCGTTATACCTCGTCAGTTGTTACCCAAAACTAAAAGTGTAGAGAAATACATGATAATAACAAAGTCAAATGTCAGATTCTTTTCCCCTCTATTCCATGAGCCCGAAGGCCTCTAAAGTGATCTGGCAGTCCCCTGGGCTCAGAGCACCATGTTGAGAGTCCCTGCCCTGTGGTTCCCAGGCCCCTAAAAACAGGCTCGTGATTCGTTGCGTTTAGCTTCCATCATGTTCCTGCTAAGCTGAGCATGTGTTCTCCTCTTCCTGGGGGTCCTTCTCTTACACTAGTGCCTGAACTTCAAGGCCACAATAACGCAGCATCAGACAGGCCTGGCACAGAGAGGCTGCAGTGATTCCTTTACTGGTAGTGATCTAACTCACTGACTAAGTTTGTATGACTCATCCTCAGCAGGAATTTACTGCAACTTCACACACAACCTAAAGATGCATTTCACTCAACAACAACAAAAAGGACAAAAAAACATTAGCAACAACAAAACAACAACAATCCGATGCCAGATTCTTAACTTTTGGGGAATCCTGGCTAAGCACACACTGAGGTACTAGTTATTAGGTACACCTGTACAATCAAATGCATTAAATACAACAGCCCTGAAAAAAATATCATTCTTATGTGAAGCTTGTGGCAGTGTTGTTTTGAACTGCATTATACTGAGGGGTGTCTTTATCTTTTTTTTAAAGGACAAATGACCCTTTTTATTCACAAAAATGTTTCCAGAAGCCCAGAGACATGTTACTACTCAAGATACTCAAGACTATTTATCTGCATTTTAAACTGCAGGAACCTATTTCACACCGGCCAACGAGGTACTAATTTATTATGATGGCCCAGACAGGGGTGGAGTTTTCATTGGACCTTGAGGACACACAGACGCCTCGCAACTGCTACAACTTGTGTGCAGTATTTATTCAGACTATAAACAAGCGCTCCTTACTACTGTCAATATTAGGGATAGCCCGCTTGGGATGACATTTTTTTAATGTTACTGATGTCTAAAAATCTGTTATGTGGCTGACTCCCTAACATGCCTGAAAATTAGAACGTAAGGCAGCAGTGGGTGTCCGAAGGTAGAAAAAGAACCAGCAGCTCATCCCTACTTGGAGGACAGGCTTCGAACATTTCTGCCGTTTTCAATCTCCCTTTTAACCTGTGCAGGTCTCTTTTACCAACATCAGTTCAAACATCACAGTCACAATACAATAACGTACTAACATTTTGATTACTGTGTTGTGTGTCATATAAACGAGGTTGCCTTTTATTGGCCTAACTCGCCAGATCCTCATGGTTCTTAACATAAGTGAAGATGCAAACATCAATGGGCCAAAATAAAAAGATATAAAAAAATATTTAAAATGAATTCCTGTCCTTTAGTTCCTGGGGCTCATAGGGGGACATCGGGGACTTTTCATTGAAAAGCACGTTTCACCAACCACCCAATAGAAAGAGAATTGATACAAAGGCTATAATTCATATAGAGAATTTTAGCATCCCATGATACAATGTGTCAGGGTATTTTCAACCGTAACAAGAGCTCCTTTCAATATAGAATACTTTTTGGGGACAATGAAAATGGTCCAATTTAAAGAGCTGAATATCAGCATCACTATCTGTGACTTTAAGATAAAATTACTGGCAGGGATTGAACTGTTTTGATTTTATTTACAGTGTGGGCATACATTATTTTAGCTGAGAAAGTAGGAGAATCAAGAGGGAAAATTAGACACAGGACAGAATGTTCTGGACGGATTGAAATCTAGGCCATCTGGGGCATGAGCAGCAACAGAGGCAGGGGGTGGGTGGTTGGGTGGGTCGGTGGGGGGTGGTCTTAACCGCGAAACGGTCACTGGGAATATCGTAAGTAAATTTTTACAGTCATCAGCCAAACAGAAAAAAAGAATCCAGTCTATATCCCTCCTCCATACATCGCTAATTCTGTAGGCAATCAGTGCATCCATACTCATCAACAGCATGCTCAGCACACATTCAAACTTTCACAGACAAATCTGTCAGTACTGTTGGATGAAAATCGAAATAAGCAGGAGTCAGTGCTGGGGTCAATAGTGATGCTTAATTTGACTGGGACAAATATAGTTGCTAGGAGAAAGATACAGAAGACAACATGTCTGCGTTCAGATAATGTGTGGAGAATGTGGTGATGTAAGATTATCAGTCCAACTGTTATTGTCTGGGTCAAAAAGATCTGCTTATGACCTCTTTTAATTTGACGTACAAGCGACACAATCGGTCAAAATGATCTGAGGGCACCCCTACTGCTGACTCGTTCCATCCTTTTTTTCTGCAATGAAGTAAGTAGTATTGACTTCTGATTCATAAACCAGCCCGAACAGGGACTCACCTTGCAGTTCCAGAACCAGCGGGTTTGGGGCGGTTTCACAGATCAGAGACATCCGGGTCACTTTGACATTGGGAACACCGGGGTCTGAGACAGGATCACAGAAACAGACAATTCAATAAAGACAGCCAAGACATTTTCAAACATACTTTCCCAGACGAGAAATTTTAGACACTGTACATCTACAGCTCCTTATTAAAACACCTTCTGCTGTGCAGTGTGTTCAACCACCATTTACCTCCAATTTCATGTTTTCATTCTATGCAGATTTTCGTTAAACTCCTAACCAGAGAACACATATAACATCAGGGTGGCAAGTAAGACACCTGTTCGTGGGTACAATTCACGTACAGGTATTTATTGTGACAACACCTGTGTAGACGCATGCAGACAACTTAGACCAGGCTCCAAACATTTACCAGAGGCCTCGCTGCACATGATGCGTGTCCTGTAACGAGCAGCAGGCTCAGGGGAGCTGAAATCAGGACAGCTCTGCTGTAGTCGGGACAGCCTCTGCATTAATTAGACTTTGGTTTCTTCTAAGTTCCACTGAAGCAGCCTTTTCTCTTCACTGAGACACTGCACATTAATACTGATCAGGGCTTCAGTTCTTCACAGCAGTTGGTCCAGACTGTGAAAAGCTGGCTAGTTAACAGCTAACTTTATGAGAGATTGTTTTCGCTGTGGCAGGGGGAAAAAAGATATCTCAAGAGAACACGATCAATCATCTGATCGCTCTGATTACTCCACCCAGCTCCGCAATCCCAAAACGGATCAGGGACTCCTCCTGTTATAGGCTATTTTAGTTGACTTCAGCCAACTCTGCTGTGAAGAGCACAAGAAAACGCTTTAGAACAGCTAATGCTACACGACTTTTTCTTTCTTTCTGTGGCAGCAAACACAACTCGCAGCTGTCCAGTAACTAATACTGCAACCTGAGCTCATCGACACAGTTTATGGCTGTAAGTAACGTAAGGGAAAGGCTCACTTTGACCACAACACTGCTGGTTACCCACCCGGCTAAGGGGAAGGCTCGGCAGGTAATGCAGGTGCAGCGGTGTGGGTGCACTAACCAGAGGCGGAAGAAGTATTCAGGTCTGTTACTTAAGCAAAAGTACTAATACCAACCCCACTGTGAAAATACTCCACTACAAGTCAAAGCTCTACAAGCTCTGTTTTCCTGTTATATCTGATGTTTCTGGATTAATATTACTGCTGCATTAATGTGTTTGTTGCATTTTACTGCCGGAGATGTTTAAGGTTGAGCTCATTTTAACTACTTTATTAAGATCATCATATGTTTGCACTATTGGAGAATTTGCTGTGTGAAAATGTGTATATCGAGATATGGTTAACGTATCGCGGCATAGCCTTAAAATATTGAGTTATTATTTCTAAGCAGTGGTGGGGAGCAACGAAATACATGTACCGATGTTACGTATTCAGAATACAAATTATGAGTAACTGTATTCCGTTACAGTTACAATTTTAATAGTTGGCATTTAGAATACAGTTACTTTGTTAAAATCAATGGAATAAATGACGGTACTTTTCTGTTTCACGCGTTTATTCACTTTCTAAATAAATTAAGGCAACTCGATGCAATTCCCAGAAGCCCCAATATGAAAAAAATGATGTCTGATCAGTCACAACGGAGTTGGAAGAGGAGCAGCGGGAGCTACAGGTAGAGGTGGAGCCAGAGCAACAGAGCCAGGGCAAGAATGCGTTTATGTCTTGGAAATTCAAACAGCATTTCACATTAAAGAAAGAGAAGGGAGCAGTGCAACCTCTGCTTGCCAGCAACCAACCTCCTTTCAGCAACCAGAGACTCCACCTCCAACCTGAAGAAGCATCTTAAAGTAAGTTTTTTTAATTTAATTATTATTAGCTCGTGGCTCATTGGATTTTTCGGAGAAATTGTCGGATCAGGATTTGAGCGGGTGAGTGGTTTATGACTGGATTTTGCCGTCAATGCAGAAATAAGCCAGAGTTTTTGTATTTGGTAGTTTTTTGGTCTACATTTATAAATTACTACTAGTACTATATAAATACTAATAAAACTGATTTCTGGGGACCCCAAAAGTGTGTTAGAATCGTCCTAACTACCCCCCTTAGCGCCGCCCTTAGTAAGCAGGATTTGATGGCCGCATACCTACACTTATAAAATGCAATTCAATGTGGAAGTAATCCAAGTATTCAGAATACTTTACTCAGGTAACTTGAGTAAGGTAACGGAATACATTACAAAATACATTTTTGGGCATGTATTCTGTATTCTGTAAATAAATACATTTTGAAAGTATCCTTCCCAACACTGTTTATAAGCCATATTGCCCTACAGTTATAATTAAATACACACACACACACACACACACAAAGCATTACCAGCCTCAGAGACCCCAGAGCCAAGCAGGGCTTCCTTATATTTGCGTAGGCTCTCGTCATCCTTATCCAGGTCTTGGATCTCTTTAACCGACTTCTGGGCTGGTGGCTTGTAGTTCACCGGCTCCGGCTCCTCGTTCTCAGCGGCGATGGCTGCTAGCTGCTCCGGAGTCACCTCATCCTCAGCCATGTCTGGAGTCAGAGTGGGTGCAAGGGGAGGAAAACTTTGTCAGCATTAATTGCACATGGGGGTGGAAAATTTGCGCAGGTAGGGTTGAGAAAAAAAATTGAGAAGATTTTTCTAATGCACAGAGAATTCATCCTGTATTCCTAATGGACACTTGCCTCCTGGGGAAGAGGTTGTAAATCACGGGACAAACAGATGAGCACAACAATAATGCAGGTGAGGAATGCAGTAGCTGCTCTGCTGTGCAACAGTGATGTGCTGATAAGGGCGACGGCAGCAGCAGCGTTTCTCTTTACGCTGCTGCTGCTGCTGCTGACCTAACTCTGGCTGCTGTGTGATATCACGTAAACACATTTCTCTGAAAGAACATCGCCACCACTAGGAGAAGCATCATCCATCACATGATACAAAACCAATCCCTGGGGCCCGAGATTATTTAGGCCATTGGAAAAGGACTGTGTTTCTTTGGCATTAGAAAGATTGTTTTAGAAAAAAATTGACCAATCAAACCTTCACGTCTCTCACTGTTTGCGCTTCTTCCATTTAATAAGCTCACAACAGTGTCCAATGCATAACTTTAAAACTCAAGTAATGCAGTATATGTCTTTTTTTTCAGGGTCAGCTACATTACTTTTGCGCGCATAAAACTCATATCAGGAAGTGAAGACTCATGGAAAATGACCAGAGAGTTAAATTAACGCTAAGCCACAGGTTTAAGTTTCATTTTGACAGCAAATCACCTTGTTTGTTCAGGGGTCATCCCTTGCTAGGGAGGTTAGTGTTGGAAAGAAATCCCTCTGAAACATAACGAGTAACAAAAGCAGGAAGAGCTTTGTTTATGCCAGAAGAATTGGCATTCACGTTCAGGCCCTGGATCCCCTGTTCAGACTCAGACAATGCAGTGTACATATTTTAATCGTTATGATTTGTGTCCATTCCTTAAAGTTACAGTCTCCGACACCACCTTAGCATTGGCTGTTTATCTTTAATCGCAGCTATTTTAACACTGTAAATAATTACAGCAACATTTTGAACTGGTTCTGTGTACAACACTAATTCGCAGTAATGTGGAAAAACTTGAGTGAATTAAGGATGTAAACTCTCTACGGGCATTTGCAATGGGTCTAATCCGTCACTGGAGTGCCAAATATTCAGCTGGCCTGAACAAATGGCACTAAACCTTGCATAGTGCAGATACCCCAGAGGACGTTTTACATTCATCTGGAGCTGGAACCATTAGCTGATTAATCGATCAAAACAAAATAAATCAGCAACCATTTTGATGATCGATTAAATGTGCGTGTTTTCCACGTTTATTAGTTGTAAAGTAATAAGTTTACAACAGGCCTAGTTTTAAACTTTGTATCTTTGGTTATTAGACTGCTGGTCTTCGGCCATGAAAATTATTGTTAGTTGAAGCCCTTATATACACCTATTTTGATAAACCATTAATCTTCCATATGCTAGGTGTTTTTGTTGTTGTTGTCTTCCATGCTGTAGACAGTTGATCACACAAAACAAGCAAAATTGTGACCGGCGTTATTTTATTTTTTACAGTCTTCTGACCAAACGACTAACTGACTGAATCCAGAAAGTAACTGTTCGTTGCAGACATGCGTTCAGCTACGACAAAACATAACTGAGCTATTTTTACCTTCATCTCCCCAAGCGGTTCTTAGCCAGTAATCATACTTTAACAGCTACCCACTACAGTTTACATCATAGAACGACAGCACCCACTGAGGGATTTAAATGCTTTCGGCGGCCGCCCTCAACCACAGCGCAAAGTCAACTGTGGAAGTGGTGGAGAAAGTTTCAGAACATGATAATCGGGCCAAACAACCCACTGTGGATTGCAAATACAATTTCCATCACTGCTGGACATTGCAAATTTGGAATGAGGAGGCAAAAGCAGCTGTGAAGTATTTTATATCAATAATCAACAATAATCCTGTTACCATCTGTAAGGACTGTTGTGATCATATTTTTGAAGTGAGACTCTCGGAGCACACCACTTCCCAGCGCTCTCCTCGGACCTGCCCAAACCAGCAGGCGTCAGAGAAACGCCTGCAAGCAGCGAAGGAGCGAACTCTGACAGAGCATTAGTCTGTTAGTAATAAAGGCGCCTTTAAGGAACTAATTCAGGGCTCGGAAAGCTTCTGGAAAATATTCTTTTGCTTAAATTTAACCTCAGCTTGATGCACAGATTTCCTACCATCAAATCTCCCTTTATATGACAATCTGAGATACATTTTCTTATCGAATTTTGAACACGGTTCAGTAGAAGCAAGTTCCCTAGTACCGCTGGATAGTAAGAATGTGACTTTAAATACCAATCAACCTTTGGAAAATGACTGTGTAGACCCAGGAGAGGATGGGTCATCACTGCAGCAGACTCGTTTTAGTCGAACGTTTCTTTGATCTCAAAATGCACTGCATTGTTTTGCATAACTCCATTTTATATCTGCAAGAGACACACTTTTAATGAAGGCTGTTTGTAAGAGGTGCTGGTGGTGGGGGGGCTTCAGAGGGAATGTGTTATGTAACTGCTGGCACTGAACTCTTGTCACTGGGGTGAGAAAACAAACAAAAAAAAAAAAAAAAAAAATCAAGAAGTTCCTCTTCCCTTCCCTTTAGGTGGGAAGGCTTCCTGTGCATGGCTGCAGGAGCAGGAAGTTGATCTTGATGAGAGAGGTTTATGAATTGTGTTTTCTCTGACATAACCACTCAGAATCCCTAAAAGCAAGTGCGATGTCTTGATCATTCTGTTGGTATTACTGTTGCTCAACTCCTTAAGTCTTGTCCATTTGAACTGTGGGGAAAAAAAAGAGGCCCCATCAAGTGCGCTCACGCAAAATATTAAGAAATTGCAGGACTGCACTGGAATCCAAGGCCCAATGTGGACAGGCCCACCCCACCCAGGAGGGGAAGGAGCAGCCTAAAGGCAAACTGCACCGCTGACCAAGATAGGAACCCAGAAACTTCAAATTCACAATCAGAGGACGTGCACAGGAGGCTGGAGTCTTATTGACTCACTGAAGTTTCTCTCTTCTGCCTGGCCTAGGCTTCTTTTTTTAGTATTAAACAATAAACTGCAGGGCAGGGTAAAGCATTACCTGTCCTGTCTCTAGCCTGGCCTGCTACAAAGGATCAATGTCAAGTAATTTCAAATTAAATGGAAAAGACGTTAAAAAACATAAAAACTGAAATGAAACGCTCTGACAAATGTGCAACGTTACAAATCACAGCTTTAGAAATCGGTGCAACTGAATAAAACGATGTGACGACACGTTCGTGGCTTTTGCATATGCTACTGAATTATGTGATGTCCACCACAAATGTGTCATGTCAAGATTACTGTCAAGAGGATGAGCGCCGCAGCCACGCCGAGAAAACAGGAACGTTATTGACATGTAATGACTGTGGACGCTAGCTAACGGTACGCCAAGGTAACGTTAGACCGGCATCTCTGCGGAGGACCGCTATCATGCCGCTTTTTACGGCACACCAGCAGAGCGGGCAGCACGGCTAGCTGCAAAGTTAACTAGCCTGAGTGATTAAATGGATTTTTACCCAACAATGGGGCTCAACTTTTCTTGGCACCGACCCGTTCGCACAGGGTGGGACTGAAGAGGGAGACAAGTGGCTAGCTCGTTCGCCGGCAACAATTAAGCCGAGCTAACCGGAGCCCGCGGCTACCGTTGGGCTGACAAGTTTATCGCCCGTTGACGCGGAGCACGAGTGAAAAGCGATGCGCGCCGGTTAGGGTCGTTTCAGAAACGGTTATTTTAGCTGCCCTTGAAACGGAAGAGACATACCTTTATTTTAAATGCAGTAGTGATTTCAGGTGCCGCTGCAGTAAATGCGTTCGGTGCCCAGCGCTCCTGTGCAAAGTATGGCGAACAAGGGAACGGCGCCGCCCCGTGCGCCGCCCGCGCGCGACACAGTTCCGGGAACAGGTGCGCGCACGCAAGTGACGTGCAGTGCGGCGCTGCGCGCCACCGAAAAAGAACAAAATTTTACACTTTCACACTTGGAATACTGTATTAGTTAAAGGGATTACAGAGTACGGCGACCTGATCAACATGGTTTCTCTTCTCATTCTCAGTCACTTGTTCTCAATAAAAAGTGACCTAATTAGGCAACCAGGATACTTACGTTTAGAGTCCTTAAGACAGATGCTCAAGCATCTGAGGGTCTAAGGACAGAGGGTGTCATTTGTTAGATTGTAAAGCCCTTTGAGGCAAAATTGTGATTTGTGATATTGGGCTATATAAATAAAATTGAATCTGTTTAACAATGTCATTTGGATATGAAATGCAGATTGGTCCATTAGAATGAGGCTATGAACATTCTTCTAACGATTAATAACAGAATGCTGCTCTAACATGAAAAAAAAAAAAAAAGCTGCTCCAGCCACTTCATCTGCAGCTGATGGTGGCAAATGTTCGCAAACTTCAGGTAGATGGTGTCTCTTCTCTACTTGTTTAAGCAGCATCACTTACATTTAACCTGTGACTATCACTTGTGGCCACCATTTAGCAAACTGCCTCACTTTAAAAGCACATTCTGTCACTGCTTAATAAGTCTGAATTGCTAAAGCCTACAATGTTAAGAAATCCACACAACAGCAAGATCATTGCACACTTCTGTTTTCATTTGGCCACCTTTAGATTTCATTCATTTTTTTTAAAAGCAGATAATGTCACAGTGAGGAGCAATAGCACTGTCCGTCTGTCTCGGGAGGAAAAATATCGAAACAAACACTTGAAAGATGATTCAATATAACTAATTTATGTACAAACCTCTTTGAAATATATCCATGTGTCAAGTATACAGTATCAAGCGACAGAACTATAACATTTAACAGTCTGTCAAAACACTGAATCATGTTTATGTGATTTAAAAAAACAAAAAAAATATCATGTTGCAGGTTTAAAGAAATTGTCCATACTTTTGGAAAAGAGCGCAGGAGAAAAATCCTCTAAAACTGCTCCCAGAAAACATGACTACAAAAATACAGAGAAATATTAAAAATAACAGCATTTAACTGTCCATTCAAAAAAAAAAAAAAAAAAAAAAAAAAAAAAAAAAAAAAAAAAAAAAAAAAAAAAAAAACGGTTTCAAAACACAAGTGGAATAAGGTCCAATCCATCATATCTGAACAACCAGATTAAAAAAACCTAAAAAAAAAAAGGACAGGAGCAGCATCCTCTCTGAGCGCTTCTAACTGGTGTCCATCTGAAATGTTAATATGAGAAACGGGACTGTTAACCTCTCAATAAATGTTCACAGCACGCGGAAAACACAGAATCAAAATACATTTTACGCAACCCGAGTACACACCTTGGCATTGTAAGCATCCAACTGGGCATCCAGCTCCTCGGCAGAAAGTTGGGGTCTGTTTCCACTTCCTCTTCCTCTCCCCCGACCTCTGAAACCTCCACCGCCTCCACCTTGCCTCCTTTCACTCCTTTCAAACTTGGGCTGCCCAAGTCGGCTCCGGTCAAAGCCGCGGTTTGAACTGCAGAAAGATCGGGCTTTTTTAGACGAGACCATATATTTACAGTAACTTAATAACCAATCCCTGGCACGCATATATTGTGACTGTTAGTAAAGCAAGCGCAGGTTATAAAAGTCCGTCCTTTGTCTCCCCATATCGTCGATATGGCCGCTTTTACGTGACTTACCTTTGTGTAGATTGTCTACTGTGTGTGTCGACCTCTGAAGTCACTTGCTGGACTTTCATGGGTCGGCCTAAAAGACAAAAAAACAAACAAATTTAAGTTGAAACGAGTGAGCGAGCACATTTCTTAGATACTTCTAAAGAAGCAATCACAGTACGACAAGGTCATTGTAGCACGAGAACTGAATCCTCACCATCAAGTGGGACGCCGTTATAATGCGTCATGGCTTTGAGTGCATCCGCCTTATCTTCAAAGTGAACATCTGCAGTTCCGTTACTGCGACCGGACCGGTCGTAGTGTACAGATGCCTTCTTTAATACCCCGAACTCTGAAAACAGCTCCTGGGGAGCAAAGTAGACACGTCAGTCACGTTCACAACCCGTTGATTGCTAGCGAGGTGGATTCATTGGGTTCAGTGCGTTACCTTGATATCCGAGTCAGAGACGGCAAAGTCCAGATTGGAAACCAGCAGCTTGCCACTATTTTCTACACCTCTTTCTGCTCCGGCACTTTGTGCTCCGCGGCCACCAGCGTGCTCCTCAAACAGGTCATGCTGCCATTTGTCGGGTAACTCCCTGGGCTGCTTAGAGCAACAGAGAGAAAACAACACCGTCATCAGGTTCCACGTGCAGGCGATAATTCACAAAAGGGTGGACTGCTTGATCAGATCAACATTACTGCCAACATAGGCGAGTGACGAGAACAGAGGGGATAGCTCGCGTCTGTAAGCGATGCAAAAAGGCTCGACTAAGATGGTAACAGGGCAGAACCACACATGTAGCCCAGTCGGTGTAGGCCTGATAAATCGGACGCCACTGTAGGCAACGCGATCCTTGAGGAAGAAGTCAAATTACTTCATATAAAACAGGAGGGCTTTTCCACAGGTCGAGTCCCATCCAAAAAGGCATAATGGACCCCCCCCCACTGACAATGTTTTTTTGTTTTTTTTTAAATCCGCATCACGTTGGTGAGAAATGTTGACTGGAGGGGATGAAAACTGTTCAAGTCCTCAAAACTAAGAAGGATTTAACGAAGCACCATTTTCACTCTGTCGTCACTTTTGAGATTCAGGCTTCTCCACAGTTGCCTCCACTGGAAATAAATAAGAATATTAGATTCGTCTTTTTTTTTAATTAATAAACTGCTGGTTAATGGACATGTGAGCACGCTGGCGACCAGTGGCTGATCATCCGACGACGACAAGTGAGAGGCGAACGTCTCAAAGAAGACCCAAAGACACAAAGCAGCCATCTTGAGCAAACATTCATCCAAGCTAGTCTCACACGGGAGCCGTGGTTTTGCTGTTTTTTACGACGACGCTGTTAACCCGCTGTTGCTGCTGCTGCAGAGCGACATGTAACTGTTAATAGACATATGACGTTATTCAGGCCGGGACCTGGCAAAGTTATTTCGGGTAATTCAGGATTTCTAGCGTCTCCCCCGTTGCTGCTAGCCACACCAGTTAACGTTAGCGTTAAGTCCATTATCACGAAACGCTAACCACGACCGACAGGCCACCAAGAACGCCTTATAAAAAATAAAAATAAAAAAACACACCTCGCCACGCTACTTTCGTTTCCATTTTTGTTCAATTTCAACTGCTTCTCTTTCATTACCCTTGTGTACGGTGTGGATCTGTTGTTTCTCTCACGGTTGAAGTTATTCTGTCGACTCCGCGCCGGCCTAGACGATCCACCGGCTCGGCCCGCGCTTCCACCGGGCCCGGACGGTCCTCTTTCGCGGCCACGGCCGCCGCCTCCTTTCTTATTCAGCTTGATAATGTCGTCCAGAGACATATTCATCTTATCGGCCATCGTGGTGCTTAGAGCTGACGCTAACGCGGGGGAAAAACAAAGAACTTTCGGCGTTGAGAAGCGGTTGTTTATCAGCGACTGTCTCCGGTGGCGCGCTGTTAAACTAGCGGAAAGTGCGTACATATTTTGCAGAAGTGACGACAACACCCGAAGTCCCGCCCCTCTCGTTTTTTTTTCTCTAAAAACTTTATTGAACCCTATGGCACGAGGCAGGACAGTAAACAAAGGGCTGCATACGGACCGGCTGTAAAAGCAGGAACATTTTAATTGATTATAGTGAACGTTTTTTCCCCCCACAGCAACTGAGAACATTCTACAGTTGTTCGCTGTTTGTTTGTTTGTTGTTCTTAATTTGTTCTGGCTTGTGTAACAGTTAGCTATAAATTACATAGGAAATTGTACTTGGCAAAAAGTAGGCCTACCTGTAGTAGCCTAGTAGTAAAAAAAAGATTCAAACGATATGAAAACTCAAACTAGACATTTTCAGGAGCCAATGAAGTTACAACACTACGTTAAATGTGTATTTCCCGGGATGCAACTGCGTAATTAATTAATGTTGTCTAGTTGTTGCCCTTGTTTTGACCTAATTACACCAAAAATTCTCTGTCAGTCACAATTGCCTGCTCTGCTTTAGCTAACATTAGCATACATTTAAGATACTGTTCAGCAGCGAGAAATGTTGCTCACGTTTTGTATGAAAATACATAAAAATGCCACATTCTGTCGGCAACATTAGCATCCTTTCATTCTGCTAAGTGATTTGAATATGGCGCACCAAATCCTGTGACCCCTCAAATGCTGTGCCCTCACGTATGATGAATGCTATCACGCAGGCATACTTCATTTTGATAGCAAATGTTTTCCAAAAATTGTGTCTGCACAAGTATTAGGATATGGTCAGTCACGAGACGGCTGGAAAGAAAATAAGAGCCCGTAGACGCGGGTCAAACAGCTTCATCTAGTAGACAGTTCAAGTCATTATAGTTGCTTGAATAGAGACGCCGTTAAATAACCCAGAGTCAAATGTTCATCATCGACGGGTGATCATCGCGTCTACCAGTCCCTCCAGAAAAACGCGAATATGCGATCGCCTCATTTAATGCATAGTCAGCCAAGGTCCGCATATTTATGCGGGGGTCGCATTTTTTCAAATACGCCACACTTTCGCCGCATACATTGCCGATTTCCGCAAGCAAAACATGCGGGGCTAGCATGATTTCATAATCCCTGCATTTTCCTTGCAAAAAAAAGTTACATAACGTTATATCTTAGCAGAAAGTAGAAGAACGTTTCGTTTACTTAAAACAAGTAAAGCGCCATTATTTTCCCCCTATTGCCATGGGAACCTTATGAATGACGTAATTACGCGACGTGAACGTCATAAAACTGAACTTGTATGACTCACTGTTTTGTAAGTTTGAGCCTTGTGTTAATTAAGGGCTGAAATAAATCAGAAGGAGAACTTAAATAAACTTAAATAAAACTTATGTGATTTAGTATGCTTGCTTGTCATAGGAAGTAATAAGAAACGACTCTTTACATTAAGGTAGTAGCCTAGTGAGAACACGGGAATCAACTTGTTTTCTCTTTTTCATCAAACCGCAGTTTTTGCAAGTTCCCGCAATTTCATCGCATAAAATTGCATAAATATCCCGCATATTCCATCCCATTTTTTAACAACACGTGATGCAAAAATGAGGCTTTGTGCACATAAAGCAGGCATGTCAAATGAGCTTCTTTAGGAGTCATTTTCACATCTTTATCTTTCTGACCTGTAAGTTTAACAAGAGCTGGGGGGGGGGGGGGTCAACTGACTGCTGATCTCTTTTGCCAATTGTTTTACTGACCTTCTAGTTAATGACATCCTGCTCGACTCCATGCTCTCGGTGCTGTTGGTTCCTGTCATGAAAGATAAAACGGATAACATTCGAGCCCGCGGTGTCCTTTCTAAGGCGGATGGCAGAATTCTGATAGAAAGGTTCGAATTATTTGCTTTTATTTCGGCTTATATTGCTCAAAATGTTGCCAGTTGTCGTTGTTGCAATTGTACTTTGATCCTTTGCTACAAATAAATTCTGTTGTGCTTTTCGTCATTTCCTAATCAATAACTGTGTGTGGGATTATTCTGAAAGCCACAGTGGCGTAGGATTGGAAAATGTCTCTCTCTGATGCCACCCAGTGGTAATATCAGTAATAACACTGTGGCTGACAGAAATTGACAGAAGAAACTTGATTTTTAAAAATGTGATCAGCTTTTAAAAATGACCAGCAGTCTGCATGCATTTCGAGGCATATAATACGATTAGCTTCGCTGGACAATTACTTGTATTTATAATTAACATTTGAAATGTCGAGGGCACTTTCAAATGACAAGGTGATTCGTAATGTAAACCATACTTTCGTGTTTCATTTGTACCTCTTTACTTAATGTTTCATTAAATGCACAACTTCAAGACAAAATGGGTCAATATTATAGATCAGTAAACATGGAAACAAAGATAACAAGTGATGAATTATGTAGGCTATATATTATTATGTGACCTCTGTTTGATGTACATGTAATTATTGAAGAGCCACATTTTAGCCTGAATTTGACCTTAGGTTTTATTGGTCAGTGTGGCTTTGCTTAAGAATTTGACGTGCTCTATGAATTTCCAACATATGATTTATGGTTGGCTAACAAGATGAAACCCCTTTTTGTGAAAAGGTTTGAGTTTTAGCATTGTTTCACCTCCATTCCGTCCCGATTCCCAGCTATTTAAACCATTTTCTTTGTTATTGCCTCGCAGGTATTGCAGTGTGGTATTAGTCATTTTACAACACACCCTCGGTCATCATTATTATTATTATTATTGACAACGTGTTTGAGAAAATACGATATAAAATGTGAGAAATGATTGCTAAAATACGAGTCTTTCTTTGTCCTTTTGGCCGCTCCAAGCACCGGTATCGTAACTGCATTGACCTAAACTGACTGTTGGGGGCGGCGTTTCGCCACCCTGCATACAAGCGGCCGACATTTCCATAGAAGAAGAAGAAGGACCTTTTTTTTTTTTCCCGGGTTGCTAAAATGTTAGCTGCGTGTTGTTGACTAATATCAAACTGGTCGTAACATGACTTCTAGTTTGCGAAGAAACATTATAACGTAACGCTTGTTGGATATCTGAAGGAGACGTTAGACACTGCCTAGTAAGTCAGCAAATATCTGCGAACAGCTAGCACATAGTCACGGAAGTTATCCGTCAACACTAGCTTACATGCTAACGTTTGCTGCTTTGGATCAGTAAGTGTGTGTTTGTGCTCTCACCAGACACGCAGGATGAAGGTAAAGATCCGACAGTGGAACGGAGTGGCCTCTTGGTTGTGGGTGGCCAATGATGAAAACTGTGGGATCTGCAGGATGCCCTTCAATGGCTGCTGCCCGGACTGTGAGTAGCGAAGTTAGCGTTAACGTTAAGTGCTGTAGCAAATGCGGTGGCCATTTCCTCAAAGGTTATAAAGTAAGACACTGGAAAAAAATGGCAAGTTTCTGCAGAAGTCAGTATTTTAAAATGATGAAGAATAAGAACTTTTTAACTTAAATTTTATTTACTGAATATGCAGTTTTACAGTACATATAGTGTAGATAATGAAGTCTAGAGACCAACTTTACGCTACAATATTAAGTCAGACTTCATTGTCTATATCCAGCTTATAGGCAAATGATGGTCGTGGCTGTATTTTCTGTCCTGTTCCCACAAAGTATGTGTTTATTCAAGCCCTGATATATTTCAATCAATTCTAGAAAATCTGAAGGTTTTTCACTCAAAATTATGCACCCGTTATTATTGCTAGAGATAACGCCCACAAAGCTTAAAGACAAAACTTGCTATAGTTAAATCATTTATTTTATTATTTACATGTATCACAGCCTTCGTCTGAACATTTAACTTTTCTGGTAAACTCTCCTAGGGAAGATATTCACAGATTCGAATCATCCCGGATCAATAATTCGTAAGCGAAACGTGGTTAAAACACAAACGACGTAGCAAGGTAGCCAACGAGCTACATTCTAATTTTCACCCTAACGAGCCGCCGTCCTCCGCGCTGGATAAATAACGTTGGTCTCTGAGTGCGCAGGGACCGTCTAAAAAGTGCAACGCCGGGAAACGTTACAACCAAAATGATTCTATAATGTCCCCAAAATCACTTCATGCATCAACTGTCTCCTGTTGGTTATACTACAACACTTAGTTTTGAGAAATGGGCTTTTGCATAATTCTGGGGTTATTTAATTTTCGAATAATATTCAATAAGTTCACTCTTACACATTGTAGTATCCCCAAAATCACACCACACATCACTGGTCTCCTGTTGGTGACCCTGCACTGTATGAGAGTGAATAAATTTAATATTTTACAAAAGAAACACACACACGTTTGTTTTTTACTATCCCTGTGAGGACAGTCATTGACATATTACCTTCCCTAGCACCTTAGCCTAACCTTTAACAATCACAACTAAATGCCTAACCTTAACCTAATTGTAACATGTACCCTAAAACCAGTGCCTACCTCAATTTTTGTCACAGCGGGTCCGTGTGCATTCAGGTTAAAATCCCCACCGGGATATAAGAAAAAAGGAACACACACACAAGCATGAAGGGGGTGGGGTTTACGACATATACAGCAGCCAGCCACCAGGGGGCGATTGAGTTGTTTTTCTTAGGCAACAAATGGCATCTTCGTTAACTTTGGCTCCTCATCAAAAATCCAGTGCGCTGTTCACAGCGCTTTTGTCAAAGAGAGCTTCTGTGGAACCTCGTTGGACATATACCAACCACCCCGTGCAGTGGGTGCTGGGAACACCCAAATAGATTGTAAAATGTTTTGTTTTCCCGTCGAACATGTTTTTTTTGTTTGTTTTTTTTAACAGTGCTATGGTGTACATGCAGGACATGAACGTTGCATCGATAAATTACAGTACCCTGGTTCTCACCCCGTCCCGTGCATCGGCTCGTCCACATTGTTTTTACGTTCATATCATAACTCGAGCAGTTTGTTTTTACTTGACAGGCCTTTAATTTATTGGTTTACAGGTGCACGCTTGAAGCTTTTCCGTGGTTTCGCTTGTTTTTTTAGAAACACAATGAATCCATATCTTTGTAAAGTTAGTTGCAGTCAGTAGGACAAGTACTCAGGATATATAAATCATGTATGTAAATGATGTAGTAATAATAGGTGATGCAAATTTCTGCAGCTTCCTCTTCATTGCAGTTAATACATTGAACTGTAATAGTAAAATTGTAATGATGCAGTAATCAAGGCATATTATGCAGTATATTGTGTCCTCGAGCCATTTATATTCAGTTAGGAGTATCGTTCTTACAGTAAGAAAGAAGTACGGACTTATTAACGTAATATTTAAACTTATTTTGCAGGTAAAGTGCCTGGGGATGACTGCCCGCTGGTGTGGGGTCAGTGCTCCCACTGTTTCCACATGCACTGCATCTTGAAATGGCTGAACTCGCAGCAGGTCCAGCAGCAGTGCCCCATGTGCCGACAAGAGTGGAAGTTCAAAGAATGAACCTTTGGAGGCGTAGCAGAGAGAGGCTCTCACAGAGGCCTGTTCGTGGATTTCCTTTTTATATATATATATCAGCTGTAAATAAATGGTTTTGTATTTCTCCACCTGCAAAGCATGTGGAACTTAATGTATTCTGTTGACAGATTTACTATGTGATTTAAAAAAAAAAAAGAATAACCCTACAGCACTGTGCGCCTCTTGTTTTGCACGGTACATGAGTGACATGTTCTTTCATCAGTTTGCTTGATTGCCCCAGAAGCCTCTGTGGCAGCAGTTTTGAAGCATATGACCTGAATTTCAGTGTGCTGCCGAGTGATTCTGACTTTAATCCCTCTTGAGGAGATTAACCAGATTGTTTTGTGTTTCCAGTAAGATTCTTTATATCAGTCATATTTTTTCCTTTGACATGGAATTGGAGATTTTATTTATTTGATCATTTTGGCTCATCTATTCAGATGAACCTTTTGATTACTTTGAGTCTCTGAGGATGAAAACAACACAAGTTGGCCATCAGTCATCTTTACTTCATTATAAATGTTGTGGAACATTTCATCTTTTAAGAAGGCTGCCCTTTCAGATGCACCCTGGAACTAGGCGAAGTGACCAGGGGCTGAAAGCGCTTCCCATTCAGGTGTTCATCGCAGTGAACAGTTTTATTCTCAAACAGCTGGGACATAAAGGAAATGGAAGACAAACTGAAAGGTATAATCTGATAAACTTGATTGTAAAAAGTATAAAAAGTCAAACGACTAATGAATACAGTTAAATCTGAAAGTGATCAGAAGGAAAGGAAAAAAAACAAAAACCCAGGGGTTATAACATCTGATTAATTGTAAACTGTTAGTAAGGCAGTTTGGTCACGCTAATCTTAGCTTTCAGAGAGGTGCTAATAAGCTGAGCGGGAACAACCGTTTCAAGTGTCACAACATTCAATAGCCCCTGTAATTCCAGCGACGTCCCAAATAAAATCAACAAGTTCAAAAATAATAATTCTTTCAGTTCAGTACAGCATAAAAGAGGCCGGAAGCTCTTACAGGATACAGCAAATCTGTACTGCTGGAACTCAGAGGCCAGCCCCAGACCAGCAAAAGTTCACTCCATTCAGGAGATGGCCAATGGGCTCTGTCAGGCCCCCGCCCCCACCACACATCCAGTGCTCGGCCTCCAGAGCTGAAGCAGCTCACCAAATCAGGATGCCGGACTGACGTATCCCTTTTCTGTCCATCCCTGCAGAACAGCCGGGTGACTGGGTAAGTAGGTCTGAGACGACACGTTTGTGGCTTTTAAGGCCCGATGTTCTCAGTCATTGACAGCCAGCCCGAATAGCTCAAGCAGCTCCTGGTTGTCCGGTTCAATGAGGTCAGCCGGCTTCTCCCCGCAGTCGTTCTCCAGCTCGGAGTCGGCACCCAGAGAGAGAAGGTAGCTGGAAGAACCAAAACAGAAAAGATCAAATCTTGCTGCTCTGCCACGTTGGCAAACGCGACGCGGGTTTCCGCCATATCTCAGTGTCAGGAAGGTCAATCCTCCAGCCTCCCTTTCCTCTGGTGTAGTACATCTGTGGAGCCTGTGAGTGTGTTCTTTCAAACGATTGTGATGCTTACATGTAACGTCAGCTGCTGCCTATTGGCTACATTTTGAGAGAAATTAGAAGCGTCATCAGCAGCAACACCTTTGTTTGCCAAAAGCTTTAGAGTGCAACTGCGTAACTCTATAAACACACAGAAATTACACATTCCTTCTCTAAAAAATGGAAAGTTGAATCCATAAGCAATAAAACACACCCTTAATTCAATACACTCAAAAGGTTGTGCATACAGGCTATAGCCTAATATAACCAGTAGCTTTTGGCTGCTAACTGATACCTGTTGGACATTGCTAAGCCACTTGTATGACTCTTCTCCACTTTTTCTACTGTTGCTTTTACCATTATCCCATAATTGTCGCATGTGGTAACAGTGGCTACTGTTCAACCAAAGTTACATCATCTCACTTTAAACCGAAATAGATCTTTGATTGTCTAAAGACTAGATGCTAACCGTGCAATGTGTGGGAAGCCGTCGCTGCAGGCCATGTGCAGTGGGGTCCATCCCTCCTCGTCCCTCTGGTGGATATCCGCTCCGTAGTGGACCAGCAGCTTCACACACTCCAGGTTCCCCGACAGGACGGCCTCGTGGATGGCTGCCATGCCTACATAGAGAGGGCCAGCGAGAAACAACCATTAGTTCAGCATAAAACAATGTTGTGGTTTAACATAAGCGACATTTGTAAGCGTCTCGTGAATCAGGGTGACCGATGTTTCATGGGCTCTCACCGGAGTGGTAAATAGTGTCCAGGTTGACTCTTCTGGCTCGGATGAAACTTCCAATCCTCTCCAGCTCGCCATGTCGCACATAGTCCTGGAACACGATGTCGTTGGGGAAGTGCACACTGCGGACTGGCTTCAGAGAAGCTGAGCTCTTGCAGCTTACTGGGACGCCACAGTCCTGGGTGTAAGCCTTGATATCCATGGCCTGGGACACGGGGCAGTGGTAGTACTTCATCCTGGTCAGAATTAGATTTTAAATAGTTCTTGCTGAAAAGCTGGTCAAATCCAGCAACACCTTTACAAAGATCTGAGTTTGACTTTCTTCAAGTCTAAAGAAGTCGGAGCAGATTGTCCACTGCAGAAAGATCAAGCAGTGCTTCTCAGCGTGGCTCTCTTGCTTGTGTACCGACGGCAGAGGTGTTCCTCTGAAGGCCAGGCCTCCCTGTGGCACTCTTTATACTCTCTGTGGGACTATTTTAGGACGCAACACCTCACTGATCCAGTGGCGAGATTTGGAAGCTGAGTAGCCCTCTGGCCAGATCCATCCCGCTCGCCTGTCACAAGCCTCTGATACAACTCACGTCTTCAGATATGACAGCCAGTAACCTCTGCCTCTTTCGTCCCCCCCCCCCCCCCCCTACCCAGAGGTGTCCCACTTCAAGATAGTGGTGACATCCCAAGAGCTGGGTTTGGGGGGCGGGGGGCTGGAGGCTTCTAGTAAACACCAGGCGGGTTAAAAATGGTTTACTGCTGGAGGGTGCCGGTGCCAGCTACAGGGGCACAGAGGGGTGAAGTGCCAAGTGAAGGCTGTTGACCTTTTAACTGCACTGACATCACAGACAGGCAAAGCCACTATATAGAATATAGTCATATTCTATCTTAATCACGGATGTGAGACACAGGGTGGGTAATGACCATTTCCCCAATGACTGAATGTTTTGCATCATCCTCTTTGGTACTGGTGGGAAATCGGTAATGCGACATTTAAAAGAAGCACAAAACGCCAAACAATGGGCATCAGGCTTCTCACATGTGAGGATCAGCTGCTTTTCATTGGATTTCTGTTTTAATACTGACTGGGCTCTGGGAAACGTTGACTGTAAGTTTTGGCAATTTTCTGGCACGTCAGAGTGATGATTGAAAAACATCTACACATTAACTAAGAAAATAATCGTTAGTTTGAGCCCTGACTTCCATTGTCATGTCCCACAACACAAGGCATCTGTGATCCCAGACTAGTGTGACAGACAGGACAATAATGTTGGCAGGGTCATTGCCCCAACTGGAGACACTGAGCTCATGTCCTTGGTGTTTTTCCTATAATTCAGGGGGTTAACGGAGGGGAGGAGGGTTGCGTTGGTGGGGGTTTCAGTAGCTCTGAAATCCTGGCTACAGTCCTGAATGTAGAACAAACAGGTCTAGGGCAATGCTAGCGTCATGCTAATATGTTCACAGTGACAACGCCAGCATGTTTTTTAGCATGTTCACCATCTTAGTTTAGCGGATTAGCTTGTAGGCACTAAACACTATAACTGAGAATGATGGGAAGAGGACGTTTTTAGTTTTGCAGACATTTGGTCACAAACCAAAGTACTGGAAAACATGTTTTTGAACTCTTCTAGTCCCGCAGCTACTCCACTCAGAATGGTTTACTGAGACACTTTAGTTATTGAGGTGTTCAATAGTCCCTGACTAGATCCTCGATCGCTTTTGTTTTAGAACTGTCCATTATAAATTCTAAATAGCAATTGAGCGTAATGGCATTTCCCCATCCCTTGTAATAAAACAGTTGTCAATCTGGTAGTGCACTTCAACAAAAGACCAAAACTGAATGTATTTTTATAATTATTTTTTTTGTTTATTGGCCACCATTTCACGTTTTCCACATCAATTTGGATATGATGGAATGCTATATTAAGTTTCCCCCACCGCTGTACAGCTGTCAAACCCATCACCTTGCTCTACTCAAGCCTCCCCTCCTTGCCAAACACCACGCTGACTACAACAAAAACACACGGTACATTCATTCTCCTGTTTATGGACGACCAGAAAATATGAACTAGTCATTCAAACTCACACAGCACACGACGCACTCTCTCACACACACACACAGCTGTGGCAACAAGGGTGTTGGGTAGAGCTAAAAGGGATGCAGGAGGTACAGTATGGGTGAGGGGTGGGGCTGTGCAACTGTTCCCTCCCCACTTCAGATATAATAGACAATTCTCTCAGACCAACCTGACCAGGAAACCGTACCAATCTCTGTCTGCTTTAGTAACCACAAGAATCTCTGATTAGGCATGAATGCAGTGCGACCTATCAGAACCTGCTTCACAAACCATCCCAGGTCTGAGAGTGTGTCCAAGGGCCAACTCTTGCCCCAACAGGACCAAACTGGCTACAGTTGGGCACAATGGTACATCATTAAAAATTACGAGTTGTAAATTAAAAACCAAAAAAAATAAAAATAAAAAAAAAAAACCTCAGAGCGAAAGCACTTAAATAAAATAGGATTTTCCCCAAAAAGTTAACCTTTGTTCCTTTTAGAAAATAAGTCAGTAGCTGTGCTGAAAGGGAGACTGATCCGAGAAATTATCTGGGAATGAAGAAATAAAAACAAAGACCCCCCCACCAAAAGAAAGAAAATAATTGGTCTCAGCTACAGATGGGGGGGGGGTGGGGGGGGGGCAACTGGACAAGCTCTGTGGGGTTTATTTTAGTGAAGACATTGCAAAATAAAAAACAAAAAACAACACATTTATAGGATGGCCCCGTGTCCCCTGAGAGATCAGTCATTACAAAACCACCACACGAAACTCTGGTCCTCTGGAATTCTATCAGAGGGGACAGAACATTGACAGCCCCCTCCCCCTCCCCTCCTACCTACAAATACAGGTTGCAACACTCATTTAGCTCATACCCACACTGACCAAGGCTTTTTTCTTCTTTTTAGAGGAGGGGAGCAAATTCATCAGGAAAAAAACAAACATTTTGAAAACCGGATCTCAATGCCATTTTTACATTTGGTTTAAAATATACAAGGCAAACAGCTGATGTGGAGCTTTGTAGAGAAGGCATTGAGGTCTCCCATAGAGGTGGTGTGCTGTTCCACAGAGTCCCCCCAGAAGTTGTGAGGTTGGAGATGTGGCTGGCAAAAATGCCCTGCCACGCCACTGATGGACTGACTGACTGGCTGGCTGGCTGGCTGGCTGGCTAGCAGGCCGGCTGGCTGACTGACTGAGAGGCAGTTAAAGGGGAAGTATTAATGTTCACAGGACAGGGAAGGTCCACAAGGAAGTGGACGTGGTGATGGTGACTGGTTAGAAGGGTTGGGGCGGGACTCGTCTCCTCTCTCTCTCCTCTGACAGCTCTTACAATTCGTCATGTCCGTCGTCCTCACCATCAGAGTCCTCGTCCTGTCCTTCTTCCACATCGTCCAAATCCTGGAGAGCAGAGGGTTGATGATTAAGACAGAATCTCAAACCTGGCAAGCATGCAGGTCTAGTTTATAGTGAATGTCCATAAACTACACCTCCAAGGTGCTCATGATCGGCTTGAATAAGAAATGTTAGCCGCCACCAGCAATCTCAGACAGACACTCGACACAAGGCTACAATACTGGCTGCATTAAAATAACAGCGCAATCTTTTTGTGGTAGCATGGGAGAGAGATTACATTTTGTTTATGAAAATGTTAGTGAAATGTATCTGTCATCATGAGGTTGTGACAAACACCTGACTAAAATCGCCATCTGAACAAATCAAATTGTTCGTCACGCAGGAGAATGTGTGATAAACACTGTCACAACCACATCTCGGCATAAAAGACGACAGCTTTGTTTTTGCCCGGCCATTCCTTTAGGTCTAGTCTGAGGACAGGTGGTGTGAGGAGATGTGTCCGATCCAGGGAGGCCCTAATGTTGACTGCAGCGCTGCACGTGATGCTTTTATCTGGAGGCCCAGGTCTCCAGGGAAAACCCAGTAAGCAGCTGTGACAGCTGAGGTTGGAATTAGCAGACAGCCTTCCGCTGGGCTGCAATTAGACTTCTGAGAAGGCATGGTGGGCACTGGTGGAGTGGAAAGGTGCTAGTACAGAGGATCCCGTCTAATGTACCCTGGATGCAGCAGAGTTGTAGCACACAGGAACATATTGGGGAGCTTGTCAAAGCTCAACATGCATCCTCTGCATTGTTAAATCAAGATATGGTGGAACGTTCGACAAATTGATCAACATCATTCTCACCAATGTCAGTGCTTGATATTGCTTATTGTGCATATAAACATTTGGACCTGGAGCAAGTTTAGGAAAGTTCCATTTCTGGCACACTTTAAAAACAGCATGGACATTTTCTTCAACTGGCTATTCCTTCGAGCTTATAAATGCTTACTTTTGGTTCAGTTATGCGCCCCCCCCCCCCCCCCCAATCCTCACACTGCAGCTACTTTTTCAATGTGGCAGCTGTTGCTCTTGGTTTAGTCGCTGCCATTTCCAATCTCCCTCATTTATGGCTACCATCTCAATTTTAATATGTCCCCACTGGTGTTCGTATTAGCATAAGCTTTGTTTTGTTTGTGTACCGAGTATGTACACATTTATCCACAGTCCAACGGAGCACTGCATACAAAGCTAGATGGGACAGTTGAAGAAATCTAACATTGTTATACTTATAAATATATTTGCTTTAGCCAACTAAAGTGTTCCCTGCAGCTGGAGTATATTCTCTGTGTAGAGCCACACCTGCATGTGCTTTATGGACGGAAGTGCCTACGCTTGTATTTTGGGTTAAGCTCCGTTGCTTCACATTGTGGAAAACAGAATAATAGAAACAAAATGTATTAGTCTTTTTACCAGTTATTATAAATCTAAATGAATCTACTGCACAATATAGCAGCTTGTTAAAACTCAAATTTGAGATTTTACTGGTAAGTCACGTGTCCCAGTAAAATCAACCAGACGTAAACATCATGCACGCATGATTCAGTTCATCTGGAGGAGAAGACAAGATGCCGAAGACCTCAGCCGTGTGGGAGCACTTTAAATTGAGCGAGGACAAGACAAAGGCAGCGTGCAAAATATGCGGTTTGAAACTGGCCGACCACAACATGTTTGAAAAATCCCCTGAGCTCCGTAAGGAATACGCCTAAACGTTATATAGCCTCACATATTGCTCTCATACACAATCGCCATGTTAATCAGCAAATTTACACGTGATAAAAATGTGTAATTTGCTTGGAAAATACTTGACCTGTGTGTTGTTTTTGTGTCCCTTCTCAGAGTATATAAGCCCTGCCCGCGTGAATCGCGCCGCTTCCGGCTCACGCTGTTCTGTGGTTTATTAAGTTTATTAATTCTGAACGTGTCGCGTGTCCAATATTGCACCAAACGCGACACTGCACTCCCCATCCACGTGTGAAGTCGATTGGATGAACGGTTCTCGACATATTTAAATGGGAAACAAACCGGCACATTGAGATTCCTGCATTTATGAGCGAAATATGTTCAGTCCCCCGCCCCCCAAAGCTTCGAATATTCGATCTTGATTGCTACTGAAGCTCAAAAAATGGTATTCGGACCAGCCCTAGAGCATACTGCTTCTTTTATGTGATAAACACAGATGAAAATACATCAAGGAGACCTGAACAGCACAGACAGCCTGAGGAAGGTTAGCGAACAATTCAAATCATTTGTGTGCAACTGTTTGGTTTTTCTTAAAAGTGCGTGAATGTTCTTACATCTGCGTCCAGTTCATCCTCTTCTCCGTCTCCTGCAGGGGCACCACCCTCCTTACCGCCACTCTCCAGGAACTTGGTAAAGCCCTCCAGTGTTCTCTCCCCGTTGTAATCAATCACCTGTTGATCAGACATTATTTCTGATAAATGTACAGGAAAGTGTCTTATCTCCATCCCCCACAAACAAAACAAAAGCCTAGAAAAACACAAGCACGAATGCAAAACAAAAATATCACTGAGCTTTGACAACTGACAGTGCCATTTAAAAAGCAGCTAATAAACTTTGGCACTCTGTCTTAAAATGATGCCAATAAGTTGTCCAGAGATGATCTATGAGCAGTGACACAGCAACAAGCCAGTGGGGTGACTGCTAAAATAAGGTTGCACATAAAAAGGACAATCATTTAGTTATTTAAACCAGCGATAACCTCATGGCTGCCAGTGCAGCTAGCTCCATCCTTTCTTACCCTTCTCCTGGGTCTTCTGCATTCTTCCTCTAAGTAAGGTCAGGGGCTAATCCTTAGACTTACTGTGCCGTGGCCCCAGTATATACACCACTTATTTAAGACTGCTAAAATGAAGGCTGGCACGTGAAGGCCTGGTCAATAAAAGGTGCGCTATTGGAGGGAGGCAGGTACAAGCTCAGCAGAGAGTCTCAATGTGGATGAAATCATCAAGCAGGAATCTATAGCTATAAAGAACCAAACACCAACATAACAGTACAGAAACCTAAAAGGCCAGCAAGCTCAGGTTTCTGCACATGGTTGTCGCTGCTAAATCAAGAGGCACTAATGATACTTGGCAGGCCCCTATGGCAATCATTTTGGTTCCAAATAACTCAGATCACTATAACTCACAACTGCAAAAGGCATGTAATGAATAAGAGGATTAACCCAATAATGACTGATCTATAATCCTTCCATCGCTGTTCAACCAGTCAACACAAGTGGAGATGTTTACAGAAGATAAGAGTCTCTCTCTCTCTCTCTGCTGACAAATCAAATGTAACAGAAAAGAAAATGTTGTCTGGAAGGTTATGAACATTCACCTTGCGCTCTTCTCCTGCAGGGAAGAACTTAAGTGTGGGGAAGCTGTGGACTTTGACGGCTTCGATCTCATTGGCTGTGGAGTCCATCTTAGCCACGATGGTGTCAGCGCTGTCCTTATACTTCTCTCCCAGGTTCTCCCAGATGGGAGTCAGCTGTTTGCAGTGTCCACACCAAGGTGCATCTGGAAAACCACAAAAACAAGAAAGTAGTTTAGTGTTTAATCAGGACAGACAAAATAAAAAAAGTACAGTTGGATTGGCTTCAGCATCGACCAGTGAACCCATTTAAGTGCAACATTATATCATGGGTTTTCTTGTAGCCCATTAAATTAAGTTAGGGTGTAAAATTAATAGGGTGTCCGTATAGCAGATAAACACACACACACACAGTTAACATGTCATATGCAGCCTCAGCTGCACATCACGGCCTAGCTCCCATTTGACAGGCTGGGAACCCCCCCCATTAGGGAATATGGGCCTACCACGCTGTGCATCACGGCCATAAGCTGTATTTAACAGCCAGCGATGGAAAATTCCTCCAAGAATAGTGCAGATGTCGATTTCTATAGCAGTAATCCAGCAGCTATATTTAACTGGATCTTTTCAATGTCAGCGTCTGATAACTTAATTTGCAGAGCGTGGGCTGAGAGGTTATGAGTGAGCCTCTAGCGTCAACTCTTACATATCTGAAAAGGACTTCGCACAGGCAAAATAAGGAAGGGCAAGATTTGAGTTTCAGCCACTGAAGCTAGAGGCTTTGCCAAATCTCCTGCCTACTGAATGAGCAACAGGTGCTTTGACTGCAAGAAGATACCCCCCTTTAAAAAAAAAAAAAAACAAAAAAAAAAAGACAATAAACAGGTGAAGCCCTTTTACCACCTCAAAAAAAGATTATTCATGTATATATTTTAATGCCGTTCAAATGGAAACATCTGCTGACAAGAGGAGGCTCTTACAGAATTCAACAAAGACGTTCTTAGAGGGATCGAAGGCGACCTCTTCAAAGTTCTTGCCGACCAACACCCTGACGGGGTTTTTGTCCCAGTCTTCAGGGATGTCCTGACTCATGAGGTGGGGCTGTGAGAGAGGAAAGTGAATATAGAAAGTGTGTCACTAATTCTATACACTTCAATAATTGTCGTTTGCCATAAAAAAATAAAAAAAATGTATTAAAACAGTGTTAAACTCATGGTTCTGTTTTGTCATCAGTATTTTCAAAAGTATGGCAATAGACAAACCATGGTAAGAACAGGATTAAAATGCTTGTGGCTTGCCCCAAAAAAAAAAAAAAAAAAAAAAAAAAAAAATTCACTCAGCACTGCTGCGTACAATTGTCCTCCGTGTGTGTGTATATATATATATAGACTTCCAAGTCCAAAATTAACTTAGCATTAATCAAATCCCGAGCACGAATGTGTAAGTACATCCTTAACATTCACGTGCTGCCATTACCAACCACTCCTCCCGCTCTCTCACCTTGAGTTTGCCCTCAGTGAACAGTGTGCAGAATTTGATGATGCTCTCAGCTGTGATGGAGTCGCTCTCGGGCTTGTACTTTGTCATCTCGTCCTCCAGGGTGATGAGGCGGATGGCGGGGCACTCCTCTTTCTTCAGGCCGAAGAACTCCAGGATGCGCTGGTTGTCGTCCAGGTCGCTGTCGATGAAAATGAACAGGATCTGGACAGGGGAGAGGTCAACATTTGATTTCAAAATATCCCAGCTGAGCAAAGTCTTAGATTTAAAAAAAAAAAAAAAAAAAGTGTCTAATGTCTATAGAATGCACAACGATCACACTTGACAGGTTAAAGACAAGTGCATTTGAAAGACTGTCAAGACCCGTCACCTACCCGACCCTTAAATCCCTCTGAGGCTTTCTTAAACTGGTCCATTTTGTCCTGGAAGTCTGAAGCAGCTTTGGGCAGAAACATGAGGATATGGGATTTGATGTCTCCACCGAAGATTTTAGGGGCAGTCTGCAAAATGACAGAAATATACAAGTTTGACGTGCGCGGATCACTACTTGTTGTTGTGGACCGTCACATGGAGTAGGGAAAAGAGATGTAATGGTCATATTGATGTGCAGACACCCAGAAATTACCTGCTCAGTGAACTCAATGACCAGAGGCAGCTGGTTGGCCTTGACAAAAGCCAGGAGATTTTCTTTGGTCAGCTCTCCATCAAAGGTATTGCGCCCTTCATCAAACTGTAAAGGAAACATGGAAACATTTAGATACAAATATTACCCAG
Organism: Coreoperca whiteheadi; assembly: GCA_011952105.1. Classification (NCBI taxonomy): domain Eukaryota; kingdom Metazoa; phylum Chordata; class Actinopteri; order Centrarchiformes; family Sinipercidae; genus Coreoperca; species Coreoperca whiteheadi. The sequence continues at coordinate 28,209,928 of CM022472.1, read as the reverse complement.
CCATCTAATCTGCCTGTGAACACCAAACATAGATTTACCAGACAAAACACTTTAAAAATCCCCTGGTAACCCCCAGCTGGCGAAAGAGCCAGCAGACCAAATGGACTTTTATGAAGTGTCAAGAATAGCAGTGGTACAGCTGTGCCAAGCAGCTCTTACTGGCACACAATAGGAAAAAGGACATTTGGCTGGTGGCATACTGCCAGCCTTGCATGCACTGACCAAGGTTCTGAAATTCAAGCCTCAAACCCCCTTTGCAATAAACAAGTGAAAGACCCCAACTGTTAAGACTGAGCCCCTGCTTTGGGGATGGGGGCGTCTAACTGTAGGCAACGAGCCCACATGTCAGTGGTGTTTGTATCAGGGTCAAGTTACCAACATGGATCAAAGGCCACTGAGCCATGGTCCGTGTGCCAAAATGAAAGAAGATCATCCATAACTCAAAGGACTGAGTGCAGAAACGAACCGAGATATTTAGAGTTTTTTGTTTCTCGCTGGAGCAACTGGGGCTTCATGAAATGATTGAATTGGTGAGTTAATGCAAACCATAAATTGTTAAAAACAATTATGCCATCACGAGATACTGTCACAACAACAAGTCATATAAGGCATAAGTGTTAATTGAATTAGATGAAACGAATGATCCAAACTGATTAGTCCCCATTTGCATTTATGAAGCATAGTTTTGAGTCTCCAACCTTTGAACTTCTTACACGATCACTACGAGATGTGGTGATATTAGTGACTTCAATTCATCAGACCCCCTCACATTACTCGGTTGCTTAATTTTTTTATTTTTATTTTATTGAGGGACATACTGGACCTTGACCCAATATGACAAATCCACACACACTTATTGCTTTGCAGATAAGACCGCTAAATTATCTCTGACGTATACTGAAAGGGATGGTTGTAGTCGAGAACTGGTATACAAGACATGCATCATCCGTTTAAAAAAAAACAACCTTACCCATCTTGGGTACATTTCAATGAGCTATAACATGTGGAAAGAAGGGAACAATGGCCTGTTTGGGCTAAACATCATCATTTATCCTCTGCTCATAGCCAATGGGAATACTTGAAAGACGTACCATCACCTAATACAGCTCTTTACCATTCATCACCATTAGCTCAACATGCTGGGTGGGTCAAGTAACAGGCCTAAAGGCAGGCGCACGTGTAAAACGTTGAAGTACCTCAGAACGGGCCAAGATTAGCAGGGGAGAGCGGATACCGTGAGGTCGACAGCGTCACATTACCGAGGTGTAGCTCAAAAACACTGGGGTGTCTTCAGCAGCTTACATATGCGAGTGTGTGTTTCACAAGCTGATGCAAGGCCACTAATAACATATTTACAATATATTTCGATTGCACATGGGACAGTGAGTAAATACTTAAAATAATCATGGGTCAACCAATCTGGAATCTGTATTTTATGAGATGTCTTGTAACCACAATTTGTCCATATTTTTGAATAGTTGACCGCTCTATGCACTGTATGTGTCACTATGACATCTACATGAACTATTAAGTAACAGCGAAGGGGGAAAAAAAAAAAAAACAACCAAAACATAAGAACTTGAAGTCACCTTCTTAAAGAGGACAATACTGTCCTTTGACACCTCGAACTTGGAGTAGACAGCATCGTCGGAGGTCAGGGCGAAGGGAATTTCATCTATGGCTTCAGCTGCTTTTTCATAGGCCTTGGCGCCGGCGGAGTTAGCATCCTACAGACACGTGAAATCTTTAACATAATGCCCTGTACACGCAATTCCCAATGATTAAAACTTATTTAGATAATTTGAAAGCAACAAAGCACAATGACAAGGATGATGCCAGACAAATTATATCTGAATAATGAAGATACTGAACAACCCAAAGTGTATTAATTGTGCTTTTCAGGTGACAGAGTATCATAGCTTGATGTTGGCAATGCCAATATGGTTGTGCATTTTAAGATACTACACACTGTATACAAACGGGAAACCAACTGCATTACATCAACCATCCAAGAATCAGACCAAAAAGTGTTTACACAATAGAAACAAAACGAAAGGAGATTTATTACAAAAATGAACGTGTAAAATCTTAACTTGTTCTATTCAGACCATGAGAGATCAGAATCTTACCTTAAAGAATCCGATGACTGCCACCTCATTGTCAGCGATCAGAGACTCGGCCTCGGTGACGCCGGCCAGGGTAGAGACGGCCGGGCCCGTGCGTTTCTTCAGCCAGCCGACGATGTCATCTGCCTGCCTGCCAGCTGCAAGACAACAGAAAACACAGTAACTCAAGGACTCCAGGATGCACAGAGTCCAAAATCCACAGGTCAAATGCCAAACTTTCAACGATTTAAATAAAATATGGCTCAGCTATCAGTCTTCATGCATATTAGGGAAGCAGGAAACATTTTTCTCAGTATTTGAGCAGAGCCCAAGCGACGCCTTCTTTACCAAGAAAGATCGAGACATACCTGACCTCAACTTCAATACTATAGTGCCTCAGGGGAGCAGAAGTCCCTTTGCACCGCCTCTACTGTGTGGAAACACTGAGACACCCTTCATTAATTTTCTGGTGTGAAAGTTTAGGTACACTTTGAAAGTGAAAATACTGCATTTCGACAGCATAAAACAGACCACTTCTGCATTTCTGAAACCTCTTACAACTTCAGATGACAAAGAACACTGCTCATTCCAGCCCCCCACCCCCCACTTTCAAATCCAAGCACCATGGTGTATGATAATTAAATTAGAATACAAAACTAATAATCATTATGCCAACTTTGAGGCTGCAAAAACCTATTTACCTTTCTGTGGAGTAAGACTGTTCATTGCAATTAAACTGGACTTAAGATACATCTGGCTGTCAGACTGAACCAGTGATGCAACATAGTAGCAATTTCAGTGAGAAACACATGTTGATGAGGCGATACCGCACGTATTCTTGGTGCAGTGCTGGGAGGTCTCAGGCAGTGCGTGGGAGACGAGAGACTCAAGTCAGAGTAGTCAGTTCCACAAACGTACCCACCCTACTCCTCCCCCCTCCCTTCCCAAACCGAGCCGGCCCAGCAGAGAAGAGGCGACGTGAAGAACTGCACATATCTCTAGCCGGCTGGTAGGCCGTGCTCAGATTCAGCATGGGAGGAATGCGCACGGAAGGTCCAACCCACATTTTGTCTCAGCCATGTTGCTGAAAGCTGATTGGCTAAATTGCTGTTTATGCTGCTGTGCAGATCAGATTACCAGGATGAAGACCGTCAATAAGGCTTCCCTATGGCTCTCAGATCTGATTCTTTTTTTGCCATCTATGAAGCATTTCACAACATTATGAAATAATAGTCGCTTGCTTTACTATGAGAGGGCTTACCCAAGATTACATCACTTTGTGAAAATAAATCTCCCATTAACATGCACTGGGTAGAGAAAAACCAAGTTGCACGATGGAGAAAGACATTAAAAGTTTTTTCTAAATGTATGACTCAAATACAAATACAGAAAGTTATGAAGTAATTAGGAGAGTAAAGGACATTATAACTAACATCAAGTCTTAATGTAACATGAGTAAACAAAAACACCACATCAAAAAGTCCTGATAATGCTCACCAGAGTACTCTTTGGGTGACTCGTTCTCTCCGCCCTTGAAGAACTTGATGGTGGGGTATCCCCGGACGCCGTACTCTTGGGCCAGTTCGGTCTCCTCTGTGGCGTCCACCTTACCCAGACGGACCGCTGAACCCTCAGCCCTCAGCATTCCAGCGGCCTTGGCGTACTCTGGAGCCAGGGCCTTGCAATGACCACACCATGGTGCATCTACAGGAGTGTCAGGGGGAAACACACACACAGGTTTGCAATTTTGTTGATAAGTAAACCTGATCTAGGGGGATGAATAAAGTGCTCTTATTTTATAATACTGTCTGAAAACAGGTACAAGAAAGAAAACTCAAGATGACAAAGCGGGAGCTGCAACAAGATTACTGTTATTGATTACTCTTATTTTTAAAATGAATAATTCACACAGTTATTATAATAAATAATTCCAAATGTCCATCCCAAAATGATGGCTTTACATTGCTTTATTTGACTGAACACCAGCCAAGAGCCTACAACATGCCACCTATGAAATTAAACTCTTTGCATTTGTGTAGTGCTGATCAGATTTTTTTTTTTCCCCCAGAAAAATAAAGTGACTAAAATGTTTTAATCCTCAAATTGAATGAATTTTCTGATGATCACGCACTCAAAAACACTGGATAACTGCCTTAGCTCTTATACAAAGCACAGCAGAATTTATTGGTATGGAAACGATTAGTTGATTAATCGATAGGTCAATCGACCGAATTGATTACCAACTATTTTGATGAAATGATTCATCGTTCACCAAACATGCACTTTTTTGTCAGCTACTTCTATGAGGGGATTTTCTCCCCCCCCCATTGTATTTAATTGCAATTTAAATATCATTAGGTTTTAGACTGTTGGGCAGAAGAAAAAACAAAAACATGCAATTTGAGGAAGTCAGCGTCTCTAGGAACTTGTGATTGGCATTTCATACTATTTTCTGACATTTTATAAACTAAATATATAATTTAATCCACATATTCATTGACGACGAAAATAACGTCAATTGCAGCCCTATGTTGATACCTTGCAGGACAACTTTTGGTGAAGTTAGTCTGCGACCTTTTCAAAAGGAATAGTTTAGAACTTTAAGGACAACTCCTTTGAGGATTATGGATACCTATCCTAGTGGCTAGAGCGGACTGCTGTGGTTTCACACGTGTTAATGTGTAAGCCATGGTGTCCAAGTGTACATGTAAGACATCTGGACACAAATTCCAACCAGATAATCACCTAAATCAGAAATGACACGTCAAATTAAAAAGCAATGACCTGCATTGCATCACCTAAAGTTGTTGGCAAAGAACAAAACTTCCTCCTTCCAGTCCAGTCACTATGAACTCACAGATGAACTTTTGTAAAGTACACGTCAACCTAGCTCCACATCTCCAGCAATGGAGATCCCGCCCAGCTGACAAAATACGTGGGCATCCCGCCCATCCTGAGCTCATTGGAGAAGCTTCCCCACGGCCATCTCTGACTGGTCCACTTATCCGTCACACAATGTGTGAGCGGGTCAACAATGTGACGAAAATGCAGCGGGATGGGCCTACAGGCTATGGAGAAGTGGCAAAGTAAAGCCTGTGATATGACACGAAAATTAATCTTATCATAAAAAAGGGAACATATATTACTTAAAATGCAAGCACTTAGTTGAAATAACAGTAAATGCAACGCCCGAGTTGCACGAAAACTGAAATCTGCAGAGTGAAACCGCAGCAGGCAATCGAAACTTTACCCATTCACCTCCTCTCTTTGCTTCAGGCTACTTATGTTTTAATAATTGTGTTTTTTACGGCATTTTCCCGACGGCAAACGTGATATTGCACGCACTGGTCGATTGTTCAAAATGCAATATGGTGCGCTGCTAAAAACAATCTGTAACACCCTGGAGCTAAGGCAAATTAAAGAAAGACTATGGCTAAAAAGAAGTTGTAGTATGATTAACGTTAGTAGTGAAGCAAGTTACGGGGTTACTGCGTTGTGTCAAGTTTGACATCCTCATCGGAATCAGTTTGCACTCCGAGGATATTCGGTGCTAGCCATCGTTAGTCAGATTTAATGGGCACCAGTCTGACAAAGAGAAAACGCAGTCTCATAAACAGTGCCCCGTCCATTTTTACAGCGTGAACTACGGTGAACTAGCTCAAATAGATGCACGCATGGATGCCAAATTGAGCACGACGTCAGTAAGTTAGCCGCCAAGAGCAGCAGCAACTTGTCAGAAGAGTCAAAGTTGAAAGCTAACGTTTGCTTAATTTAGCTAGCTAGCCGGGCAACCGGCGACTCTGCTGAAGACAGCTAGCGATAGCTGGAGCTTCAGTCGCTACTGTTACTCACAGAATTCCACCAGGAGGTTGGGGTGAGCTTTGAGAGCCTCGTCGAAGTTACTTTTCTTCAGCACCAGGACATCTTCTTCCTCGGCGATCTCAGCCCGGCTGGCCACAGCCAGGGTGCACAGGAGCAAAAACTTCAACATAACGAGAGTTGTCGTCGAGTGTTCTTTCTGACTGAGAGAGGGAGAGCTGGAGACACGGTCGGCTACGGCTTAGCTGCGAAATTGGTTTCGGTCTTTTTCCTTGTTTAAGGTTGGGGAGTAGCTGGTATTTTGTGTCTACCGCTACTAACGTGGCAATGCACGCAGAAACCGGAGGGGTCAGACGTGGTGCGCATGCGCATTTATTAGGCCGAAAGCTGCTCGTGTTGAAATGTGACTGGACCGCAGCGGACTGCACCTGGAAGTGAATGAGCGGCGCTCCCTGCTCTCTGCTGGCATGCCCACACATCAGCCCTGAGTGCTCACCGCAGGCTGATAACATACGGTGGACATCTGTACGGAAAACATGATTTTTAAGCACCCACACCTTTATGTTCTAAAAGTGACATCTGTAAGCTATGTTATAACTTGGGTATTTACAATACATTTTCAGGCTATAGGGTGTTTATAACTGAGGCAACTGTGTGGGGGATATAGGTGTTATTTGTATTTGAAAACGGGACAGGGCAAAGTCTTAAAAACTCTGCTTGCACTCTAGTAAAAGAAATCACTCAAAAAGTGCTTATCATATATTATTATTGAAATTATTTCCCCGCTGAGGTAAGGGTTAAAGGGTTGGTTCACCCAAATAATAACAATAAATACTTTTCTCGTGCACCTCTCTCTATCTGTTCCTAAAATAACTGCCCCCTCCCCCAGTACTCTAGAGATGAATGGATTTGTTGTGCTCAGAGGATTAAGGAAAAAAAAAAGTAATGTCCCTTTTTGCATTACCCCATCTCCCCCCTGGGCTTCCTGCGTCTCTCACATTGACTGTCAGGATAAAGGCAAAAATGCCAAAAATACAATTACAAATCACAAAACTAACATAAAAACCCAGTTAAGGTGCAGACGAGGATGATGTCCCTTTGCTAATCTTCGAGACACACACTCAGTTACACCCAGCTGAAACTAATGCACTCTAATACAATGAACCTTTCACAAAGGTTATAATGTTCCATTTTGTTTAAAATGGTTTTAAAGAGGTGTTGGTTCAGCTCTGTTTAGTGCAGTACACGTCAAACAGCACCACAAACTACATCTTTCAAAATGGTAACCCGTAACTTAATGTATCTGTAAACCGATAGGGGGAAAAACAGGACCTACAGCTTCTGAGTGGAATCATTTTTGTGGACATATATTTTGTGTACAGTGGGAAGAGAGTGCCAAATTTCAAGAGATTTTGAGAACGTGCTCAAGTATTTAAGCTATTTGTTAAGGTGGTCAGCGAACAGTGCTGCCTGGGCTGATGTTTCCGTGGATGTAAGACAGAATAGCCGGAAGTCTTGTCACAATAATTACATTATTCTTTTATGTATTTAGTATAGTACAGTTTGGCTTCGGTCACACCGGACTGTGACACAGAGGATTGCTTCATTATATCACAGTGTATTGGTAAATAGGTTTCACTCAGACTGCTAATGAATCAGAAGAATGACCCAAGACATCCTTCTACAAAGGGCGTCTTTCGAAAATGTCAGTACATCAGTTTCGACCGAAAGTCGGAACCTACAACTCAGTTTTTCTCAGCAACAGAAATGGTAGTATTGTAGCTTCTGATGTATTAGACTTTTCAAACTTGAATGAATCAAAACCCTAAGTGTCCAGTGATGTAGAGTTACTCTTTCATAAAGTTTGGGAACTCAAAAGAGACCGATTTAAAAAGGATAGTCAAGATTGCTCCTGACTTAGCATTAAGTACAGGATTGGAGCCGGAATGCTGCTCAGTATTTAGGCATTTTAAGGGATAAATTCACAACTAGAGCCAGAACAGACAATTAAGTCTGGATACTACATTAACTTCGTGAGAAGTCTCTGCTCACACCCTGCTAAATTCAATTAAAAAAAACTGCTTCTAGTTATTAAATCAGACAGATGTTTACCATCCAATCAGAATATCGTTCAGATTTCAAAAGACTTTGTGCTGCCACAGGCCATTTGTTTGAGTATGATTACTCACAGACTCTTTGCATAGCATATGACATTCTCTCTGGTGTTTGGATAGTGGCTCTTGTTATCCTACTGCATGAAGGTGGAGACGGTAGTACTGACCTTAATAACTGCTACCAAGTTCAGTAGTACTCCAGGACGATTTCTTTGCTAATGCAACCAACTGCATTTCAAGACAAGATGTTTTTTAAATGACGCCTATCTGCCTTTGGAGTGAAATGCTTTGGCCGTGACACAGCAGGCAACTTTTGGTCACATTTCATGGCCGATGGGCTGCAAAGTGAGACTGAGGATCAAGAGGTGGTGCAGTTTCCCGGCAAAACGCTCTTCTGACTGCAGCAACAATGTTAAGGCAGTTTAGTATTCATCCTTAGCTCCCTTAATTCTACATCTCTGACTTTGAAGCTGTAATGAAATGTGATATGATATGGTTGTTATAGAATCACATGGATAACTAATCAGTTAAGGTTGCTAATGTCATGTTTACCTTCAGTCTTTGTACACAACGTGTGAAATGACTGCAGTACTCTGTGGACTGGTGTTACTTTGCTAGATTCTGTCAGTATTTCACTGAGGATAACAGATTTGGTGTATGCGTATGCAGTAATAGTGCTTGTAAAACTAATTCTGTACTGTAGCGCCTTGATGTCTCGGTACAAGCGCTACATCTTCTTTCCAGCAAAGACAAATGGCCTCCCTCTCCACGTTAAATGCAATTCATACGTGTCATGAACTTCAGTTTGACAAAGCAGTGAGCTTTGCAAGCCGATTGGCTGATGCAATCTGTCCGTTTGTCACTTTTGCACTTGGTGTGGCCACATCCTCCAATCTATCACCTAAGAGAAACCAAATCATATTCATGCCAAGCTAAGACTTACTGTACATCATAATACATCATTTTAGTAAGTCGTACATCAACGAGTAAGTGGTTCATGGAATTCAGACAAATTGTAAGGTTTAAATTACAATAGGTAATTTTGGTTCATTCTGAATTCACAAACTCTTTATGTTCTTTTAACTGCACTTACAGCAGAGTCCTACAGTAGTTTTCACTGTGTGTGATCTCCACACACCCCTATTGCAGCTACACCTTTCATGTTTAAGTCTCATAGTTTCTGCAAGACATGAAACAATTAATTCACTGGTAAAGGGAGAGGCTACCTGTTAATTTTATCAAGGGCAATTTTTAAAAGCAAATATTGCTGATATGTTCCACAAATTTCATCTCCTTTTTATCATTTGTTTGACGTTTATGTAATCAGGCAGGTCAACCCTGAACAGTCTACTGTGTATAATGACAGGAGATGGTAGGAATTCAAAGGAGATTCAAATAAAATGATACGTCAGTGGGCCTTTTAATCGTTTTTTTGGCATGTTTTGTACTCACAAGGTGCATGGAGAAAGGAAAGCAGTCCTAATGTGACAGGATGAAGGCTACAAGCCAAAATGCGTCAGACTCACAATACAGTTGTTTTTTATTAAGTGTTGCTGGGGGTTTGCTTATTCATGTCATATTAGAGATGTGGACCGAATATTCAGGTGATCAGATCAAATAAATCCAGGCAAAGGCAGTTATCTTAATTACATCTACTTATCTCAGTAAATCTAACGCAAGGGGAGGAATCTTGTTTAAATCAAATATGAACCATGCCTTTCTATCAGTCTTGTGTAATAGATTAAGTAATGACACTTGGGTGTAATAACGTCCCTAAATACATCCTTCATCATTTCTGTCAGGAACTCTTGAACAAGTACATTTAACGACAACAGATTCTCTCTTCTCGCCATGGGAGCCATCACAATCTCAGTAATCTTTCGACATAACAGAAACACATGCCAATGTTTACAGTTAGGTGGCACACAGTGTGCCATTAGAAAAGTCAGCAGCCTGAAAAGGCCCCACTTCTAGGAAGCAGATCCAGTGACAGCAACATTCTGCAGTCTTTCTGATAACTGTACTGGTTCATTTGCCTTGTCATTTTGACCAATGCACATATTTGCAGTTCTTCATTTATCTCTTTCTCTGCATGAGCTTTGCTGATAACTAGTTTCATAACCCGTGGACCCTCTAATAAATCGCTTATTATCTCCAGTGGTAAAGCTTTCATTATATCAAAATAAAGCAAATCCTCAAAAGGCAAAGGGCTATATACACCATAGGTCGCTTTATCATCAGGAATTTGTTGGATGAGGGCAAGATGAAACTTAAAACAAAGCTGTCTTCCATTAACAAGTGTTTTATATTGCCATAGGTTTTATCATTAGTTTCATCAAGATGAATGTTCTCCTAGAGCATTTGGAGCACTGGCGTGGATGAGGCCCTGTGGAGTCAATATGTACCTTTGGAGGAACTTCAGAGTGGTCTTTAGGCGTCTTGGATATGCACGATTGAAGACGAAGTATCCGCAGAAGGCTGAGATGATCCACCTCGTACGCCTCGATGCCGTCCACTTTCACAATGTTTGGAGCTCTCAGGTGCCAGGGTGTCAGGATCACACTACTCAAAAGTAAAAGATAAAAAGGCAAAAGCAAATTAACATGACATCCTTATCATGTGGTGTAAAAAACATTTTTTTGTATACACACACACACACAACCCTGACAAAATCTGGCACAAAGGGACAGTTCATCCATTTAGACATGTTATTTTACTTGCTCTCTAAGGAGGTTCTGTATGTAAGGCTGTTGTGATGCTTTTCTTTGTTCTTGCTGCGATGGATATTGTTAGGGTTGTTACAATGCTAACTATTAGACTCCTGTTATTGGGTAGATATAGATTAAAATGCCAGCTAAATCTCCTGAAAAAAGGTTTAACATTATGCGTCGCCAGTGGCCAATTTGACCGCACCTGTAACTTGATGACATTTAGAAAATAAATGTACACTTTGATACCAAGCACATTCATCATCAGCCTTCCTTGATTTCTATTCAATCTTCTTTCTTTACACATTAGATTGCTGTGGTTTCTTGTCAGAATGTGACCAATGTTGGGACCAAAAATTGCTGTTACAACTTGTCTGAGTGGATTTAGGTTAAGGGTTGAAGAAATCAAAATGAGACGTTTAACAATGGTTGAAAGCATTGGGACCATCCAGCCAGTATTCGACACAGCAAGAATGATGAGGTGGTCAGAATCATTACCACCCTACATACCACTTAGTGTAAGTGAAATGAAATATTTCAAAGTGGGTAAAGTAGCCCTTGCTTTTGATAATATGTCATTTCCTTCCTAGAAAGTATAGGGATCCTTCTCTTAGTAGGTTTGTCAAGTTTATCTGGTTTTGTGAGGTGAACAAAAGAGATGTTTGCAAGTTAGTCATACCTCTCCAAATGTAATAAAGTGATCAATGTTCTCCTTGAAGGTGCACGGCTGAAAGATGAGGGCTGCTCTAAAGTCAATATCTGCAAGTAATAAGACATACTTCATATTAAAACAGCATTTTTTCTAATTAAAAAACAGCGCAGGTAAGAGGTTAAGTACAGTACTATATATTTGGTCCAGCACAGATGTCGGTTTTTGGTTAGATGTTGGAATATGCTCAGTTATTTAACCAGATGTTTGTAGGAACTGTTAGCCTAACAGGACCGGTGAGTTCAAGGATCCTCTTGAGGTTCTGAAGTAATTAAGATTTGTACGTATAAAGTGATTAAAATTCATTCTCCCTGCAGCAAGTGAAGCGGGTCAGTATGAAGAGCTCCCTTCAGTATTCCGAAGGCAGAGAGGAAAATAACATTTCCCAAATTCTGCAGCTTTAATTTAATAGTCTGCAAACATAAGGAAAAGCAGCCTAAAAATGAGTTAGTAAAAAAACAAACATCTATTCATCAAGTTGTTAAGTATCTTTAGATTTATGTCAAAGAATACATTGTTTAGCCACAGTGATGTTTCCTAATGTGGACTGATTCATATCTGAGGGACGTAATTAACCTGCTACCTTTGTGACCCAGTGACATTTAGTTGTGAGCTTGAAGAATTCCCGTTTTTAACAGCGTAATAGTTGTCGATTTCACTCAAAGCCACAAACGTTAACGTGCTGGTGGCACTATAGGGGAAAGGTCAGGGGTTCACAGGAGTTAGTAGGATTCGTCTTCTGGGCCCATGAACGTCTGTAAAAATGTCATGGCAATCCACCCAGCAGTTGTTGAGATATTTCAGTCTGGAAAGTGGTGGACTGACAGACTGACAGACATTGCCAAAGCTAGAGCCATGCCACTAGCATGGCTGAAAATGTAGCATATTATATAACACAATGCTCATGTGTTTTTTAGGTAAAATCAGAATTTGCAAAGTAACTACAGATGATTTCAAGTATAAAATGACATAAAATGACTCAAGTAAAAATTGCACTTGACTGCAATACTTCAGTTAATTAATTTAGTTGACTTCCATCATTGTGTAAATATCATATATTATACATATTATAGCTAAAAATGCCCGACGTATTTGTTTTTGTAATCGAGTGTTGGTATTTAAATATGAATGAAGAACTCTGTGGATTTAAGAGGAGACTTATCAGCTCTGTGGGTTGGGCTCTCACCAAGGATGAACACCAGGACATTATGAGCTGCACTTGTACCAGAAGGACGTAAAAATCTGGCAAATAGGAAATGTAATTGCTCACATGAATGACTGAGCCAGGACGTTGAGTAATAAGCCGGATGAATTCGGAGCAGGAGGACAGAATGAAAGATGAGGATGCGCTGATCAGCGTACACAGCGCATGAGCTGATGTTTTGACCATTTGGATGAATTCAGGTCATTAAAGCTTAATGGGATTTTAATAAGGACGTTGGCAGAGAGAGATGGAGTGAAGAGAGAGATGAACGTTCACCTTTGAATACATTTCTTTTTTTTACAAGTAAAAAGTGCAGTTGCCATGCCAACGCTTCCAGAGCAGGCCCCTGGAGTCCTTGAGGTTATTGGAGGCAGGACATTCAATTATAGAGAACTCTGAATATGACGTTGGTTTATAATAAACAATGCCATAGCAGAAATTACCGGGTTACAGCATGTTCCATTCACAATGTACACCATGTGAGAGGATTCCATTTAAATGCATCTTTAGAAAGAACATTAAAATGGCAAAGAGTGTGGCCTTTTCCATAGGATAAGCTGTTCTCAGTACTGCAAAGCATGAGGTGTTGTAACACACATGCTATGAAAAAACACTGTGCTGGAAAGTATCAGAGGTGTGCGTTTTCACAAATTACACATACAGTGGTTAAAAATTATGTTTTTCAAGAATGTGCTATAGGTGCATGGTACTCGTGCACTTCCATTAGTGTCATAAGAACCACATACCCATCACCAAGGACATCCTGTAGAGTCTCAGGGTTACAATGTACATTACTGATGCATATTTGAGTGCCTTTTCTACGTTTTGCTCTGTTTTCTCAATGGCCTTGCGGAAGTAACAGTGACACAACATTAGCTTCCTCTATTGGTGCCACATCACCCTTCTGCTACATTTCCACTAAACTTTCTTCGTTAAGAGAATTCAGCTTTTTACTTTTTTTACCATAACAATACAGCTAGGTATAAAGCAGATTGGTTTATTTGGTTTTTAAAACAATGCAGTAAGATTAGTGTCTATGTGTGTGTGTATCAGAGAAAGAGAGAGAGAGAAACAGAAAGAGACAATTGTATATAAATAGGAAAAAATCGAATTCTAAATCTAATGTACTTTATTCTGTATATGTCTTACTTTAAAGCTGCATTAATAGATTATTTTGGCCACTCCATGGCACCAGAACAATCGTAAAACACAACAGAGACATATCGCACAACCCTAGGTCATGAAAAATACGGGAATAGACACGAAGGGTGATTGTAAATTAAAGATATTTATTGAAATATAGTACACAACTATAGAAATAACTCCACACATGGAGTCTGTCAGTCATTAACATCAGTGATGTAAATGTGGATGAGTGAACATAACGAAGTGCATGGTGTTGAAATGCAAAAACAAAACAAAGCCAAACAAGGATAGAAATGTGCAGACGCTGTGTGAGACCGCAAGTGCGAGAGAGCCCCTGAGCATCACTGAAGCTGGACTTTTAGTCCCTCGGAGCACACGGCACAGGTGCTCTAAATCAGGCTGTTTGCCTCACCTGTGTTCCAGTGGTACCTTCAGGGACACAAGAAAATAGTAATTGGCAAAACGCTCCACCACCTCAATAGTTAGGCAGGGCCCGTCACCCTTATTATAGACAATTTATATTGTTGCGTTTGCTTGTGCTGTAAAGCCCACTGAGAAAGGAACTTTTATTATTATTATTATCACCATATAAGTGTTATAAGTAACATTTGCCCTATTAAACATCCAGCTTTTGGGGCATCCAATTTAAATATTTACCCTTCTTTTAGCTCTGTTTTGGTCTCCACCAACTACTGAGGGAAATATCTGGCTCTTTAACCGCTAAATGCTCCACTATGTTCACCAGCTAGTCGTTAAGTGTGTCAGTTTGTCGTTTGATCCAAAACAATGACGTAAAAGATGCTAAAAGGCTCTGTAGAGATGCAGAGTTGGGTGATAATTTTCTGTGAGTTCGTCACTACGACTACACGTTTCACATTATTCATAGTCATTTGATCCATTGCTGATAAAAAAAAACTATGGATAATTTTTAGCAGCTTTAATGAAACACATATAGGCCACTTTAAACATGTGCTGTATGGGGTAATTCAGTACCCCGAAGTACAGTGTACAATCATAAGGTGTGAAATCACAAATCACAGAAGGACTGACATAAAGGAAGGTTGAAATTCAAGGACCAGCTGCCCCCAAAATTCACTTAAAGAAAACAGACAACAAATATCAGAAATGTACCAGGTCATCATTACAAGTTTGAAATTGTTATTAACAACACTTAATAATCAAGGGTTAAAATGAAAATAGACTGAAACATAATATTAAAAGAGAAGTCCCTATGATAACATGTCACAGCTTTTATGAATTATTTAGTATTATTACCATGTGGGGTTTCTATTGCATATGTCCCCCTGATGTAATTAAAATATGCTTCCTGCTTACTTTAGCATGATTGTTTTCATCAAATACTGTCATTTTCTTTGGTATTCATTAATGTCTATTGCAATCCTTTCCTAATTTTCAATGGTATGGCTGTGTAATATCATAATACATATCCAACACCGTTAAGTGAACTTAAATGTTCTGCCACAAGATGGCTCTTTGTGCCACCAAAAACACTGAAAACCATTGTGAAGTGAGGGGGGAAGAATAATTATTTGCTGTACACTATTGGTGCAATGGCGCCCCCTAGTGGTGAATACTGGGGGAAAACAACACTGTTGAAATATACAGTACAGTGACTGAAACACTTACTAGCGGTTAGGATTACAGCCACAAAACATCTTTCTATAACAAAGTTGCAGAATCGTTAAAAGCAGTTACCTAGATTCAAAAACCCAGCAACAAATTCTCTCCAACATCTGACACAGCTGGGTGGACAGGTTGGGACAGGATTAAACGCCAGGCCATTGTTTTTTCCATCATGCGTGATTCAACAGAAGTGTGTGTGTTTGTGTGCGTTATTGAATGAACAAAGCTGAGGTACAACCCATAGTCCCAGGCTAACATCCAAATTCTGAATGTATCAAAATCTGTGACTACATGGCATCATAAAAGACAAAATTTGATTAAAGCTTAGAAACGTTTGGAAACTTTTACACAGTAACAGATGATCAGTCTGTGATATTCAGTGTTACATGCATCATTTTACCATGAAATATTGTAATCTACCGTTATGTTTAATAATTTTCCCTACAACGGCCCTGTTTATTTTGACTTCTTCTCAACTTGAGTTCGTTATTTCCCACAATTGAATTTATTTATTGTTTATTTAACAGGGACAGAGCACACCGTAAATGTGCCAGAGTTAGCCAAGAGGCTATTTTTCATCTGTAGTCCCTGATGTTAAAAAGTCACCCTAAAAGCAGGATATAAGATTAAAATTACAAAGTTATTGAGGCGTATGTGAAGCCATTCAGCATCCAAAAAACATTGAAACCAAAACAGAATTTCATTTGATCTACTGAGACTTTTGTAAGAGCACAAATTAGTTTTTTTTAAATAATGGATTTGTCCCTGTATTATTGTGAGATGATGCATTATCAAATATGATTGCACACTAATATACAGACATACTCACTATACATGTTTAAATAAAGATTTTGACATAAATACTGACATATTTACATAGTGGTTCACAATATTTGGGTCAGCTTTCTTTCCATATACCTACTATACTCTGTATATTATCCACTATACATTGTTATACGGTTTCTATTATGCATAAATATATACTGTATGTATTAGATCACACACATCTAGGTAACCTCAGGAAATAGAATCAACCCAGAGCAGCACACATGCAATTTGGTGCAATAGAACAACCACAATGGTCTCTATAAGGTCCAATAGGTCTGCTGGTGAAAGCTGTGTGAGCAAGTGCACGTGCTCATTTGCGTACACCTACACACAACACAGGCACTTTAAAGATTATTTAGGAGTCTTTTTGCTTGTATTTGATAGGAACAGCTGAAAAGAGAGACAGGAAATGCCGGACAGAGAGAGGAGACGACACGTAGCAAAAGGACGTGGGCCGGACTCGAACCTGGGCCACTGCAGCAAAGACTCAGCCACGTACATGGTGTGCACGCTCCACCAGGTGAGCCCTGACAGAGGCATTTTATATACTATATACTTCTATTTTTGTTATTTCACCTTAATTATGTTGTTGTACCCCCACCACCCTCTTATTTTCCTTTTTTGTTTTACGTGACTGAGAGAGCCATGCAAGAATTCCAGTGTGTTTGTACTCTGCACCACTGCAAATGGCAAATAAAGTCATTTGTTGACAAAGAAGCACTTGTGTTACTTTGAGGAACTACCAATACAAAGATGACGCCAACGATGATAGGAGAGTTATTTTCTGCTCTTCGAATATCTTTTTAGCTGTAATATCATGGCCCTCCATCACACAAGAAAAACACATCACCAAAACACAGTAAGGATATGTGACATGCCTTTATTAAGATAAAGAAATATTTACAATGCAGCAGTCAAGTGTCTCACTTGTTGGAAAGTGAGAATGCAGTCGGTAGCGCTTACAAAAAAGTGTGCATAAGAGATGGGAGTGGGAAGGGCAACAGAGCGACGTGTGAAGAAAAGAAGGCGGTAATCATTAATCCACCGGCACTGGCAGGTCCTGGTAGCTGTTGACCTCTGGACCATAGTGATTGATCTCAGGTTGTTCACACTTGAGCTCAGCATACTCTACTGAACCCTGTTGACACACAATGTAGAGCCATTAAACACAGCTCATTTACTATCCTGATCGTTAAGCACTGGCAAACAACACAAAGCCGTTAAGACTGAAGCACACACCAGTGCTGTCGGTAAGCACTAGGGCTCCGTGGTGTTTAAAACCATTACATGATGAGATTAAAGAAATGAAACAAGAGCACGCTTTTGTGGCTTCTGGTACAATTCTGGTATAAAAACATTTGCCCCTGCACGAGTTCAAATCAGATTTTAAACTGTGTTTTTAGCCATCTCCCTAACTACCTAAGTGCTAATCCTCATTTTTACTAGAGCACAACCTAATAACACACTCCCGGAGGATGCTCTGTTTTTTCCCATAATACAAACCTCAGTTTGTCTACTGAACATCGTAATGAGACTACCGTTCAGACCAAACCGCATAATCTGTCATCCAGAGGATACACTGATGGAAGAATCAACCGATTTTAGATCATGATGTCACATCCTCCGCTTATTATTTCAAATTCCTCTCTTCAGCTGCCTACACCATGTAGGGACAAACAGAGCCGTCAGGAGCAGCAGTGATTAAGGCAGGTTGGGTGACAGTGTGCTGGCCGAGATGGGCTTGGAGGTTCTTTGACTGGGCCACAGCGCTGATCTGAGCAGGCGATAGGGAAGGAAGCCCCAGCCCAAATGCCTTTGTTCTTGTCTGGAAACTTTGACGAGCATTTCCCTCTCGCCCTGGATTATCAGCCTGCAAAGGATCACTGTGACCGGGAGGCAGCCATCGCAGGGACAACCAGGATGGTTTTAGGTGTTCAGTATACAAGCAACATACATGGGTCTATACAAGCTACTGTATAAAACTCGTTATTGAAGTCATTGTTCAAGTTAATGGGGAAGAAAAATTGTGTCACTACTTTTTAAGTGTGACTTAAATCAACAGCAAATAAAGTGTGGTCAAAATGTTTCAAATATTATGTAGAATTTCTTTAAATACTACTGGACAAATGCATTTTTTACTTGTTACTTTGTAAAGTGTTAAGATTTAACTAAGCATTTCCTGTAGAAAATGCACGTGATTGCTATGAAGCACCGATTGGCATGATTTTTTCACGAGTTTATAATTTTATGAAAACTCATTAACCGTAATGCATTAGCTAAGTTATATATGTAATGGAAGTGAATGGAGACTTTAAAACACTTCAGTATTAGGCTAATTAACAACTAATAAAAAGTACATTCCATTATAATGACCTTATTCACAGTTAATCAGTGTGCACTAGTGGCTATTTCGAAATTTTAATGGGGTTTGTACTATATAAAAGGTGCTGAGTTTTACATACAATGGGAGTGAATGAGCCTCCATAGACTTTTATGCATTATATAACTCGCAATCACTAACTTCTTCTTCCTTTCTACCTCTGCTCAAATAAATAAATAAATAAATAAAGCTATCCTTAGCTTTGTATACTGTGCTAGGCTTTAATCAGACTAGTTTTTTGATGCACTTATGCTTTTTGTTACCTTGTGTTGTTATATTGCTTTCATTGTCTTCCTCAAATGTAAGTCGCTTTGGATAAAAGCGCCTGCTAAATGACTAAATGTAAATGTAAATGTCATAACCTGTATCTGTCATCATAATTAATGTATGCTTTGTAGAGAACCGAAGTTAAAACCGGAACTTCTGGGTTCTGTTCCAGAAGTAAGCAAATCGTATTCAAAATCCCATTCATATTTGTGACAACGCTAACAACTAAAAATTCTCGACAGTGTGTTGGTGTGGCTCACTTCATATGTTTAAATAAGTATGGTAGTTTTTTGAAAAACAATCTATAATAGTTGCTTATTTAATATCATTAACCAACAACATTTCCCATAAGCCCTAGACCTTCATGGCTAAACATCACAGCTCGATAATAATGATAACAGCAGGACAGAGGGGACATGCAGCAAATGCCAACAGGCCGGAACCGAAACCAGACCACGGCGACAACGGCACGCGCTCCACCAGACGAGCCACCGGGGAGCCCGAGTTGGAGTTTTGTTTTTTTGGTGCTCACAAAGTAAACGTTGTTTAACCTTGTTCAAATCATGAAGGCTCCATTTTCTAACAGCAACTGCTGTGGTGGATGTCAGTTTGTCTCAGAATATGGACTACAAACTTAATTTCTTTCAGAAAGACTAATAAAAGAAATGCTGAATGAGAGATTGTATTGAGTTACAGAAGCTAGTGGAGCAGAGGCTAGAAGTTTGCATTGTGTACAGATGCAATAACAATGGAGCTGACTGGGCGTCCATACACTCAAATGTATTATACAACTCATAAACTGTACATGTCGCCATAACACGCTTATGAACAGTACAGTTGATCAGGGTGTAACACTAAGCATTTTAAGATTGGAATGTTGTTTAAATGTATACAGGTGCTGTTTTATAAATACAATGGGACTGAATGGGTCTGCATAGACTTTTATGCATTATATAACTCACAACAACTCATAAACTGTACATGTCATCATGACGAGCTAATGTAAAGTTGATCAGTGTGTAATACTGAGGATTCTGAAATTTAAATGGAGTTGTATACAATGGCTTAGCTATCAATACAATGGATGTCTGTGGGATTGTTTTTAAAACGTAATTATTGAAAAAGTTATCAATAGGAAAAGTTAAAGCACCCATCTACAAAAAAGTAGGCAGATTTGACGTATTAATTGTTTCGATAGCATTAAACCGAAGGAGAAGATGCAAATCAAGTGTCTTTAAAAATTCAGTTTTTGTAGGGATATCAAATTAAATCTGTCAGTTTACAAATATTTTTTTCAAAATTCAGAAAACTGCATAACATGAGGCAACAAAAAAAAGGCACAGAAGTATTATAATGATAATAATACTTATTATACTTAATAATACTGAAGCGCGAGAAGAACATGAGTGTGACTGTGCTGCTAATTACTTACATAGTCATGATGGTCAGCGGCGCCTAAAGGAAAAAGCACCACAGGTTAAATGTGTGTTGGGTGTGTACCCTGCTCATTCACTGGCTGACCTCAGAGTTATTCATTAGTCATGTGACAGTTATGATGACGTGGCCAACCTGGCTGACTCACTTGTTCCTCTTCTGCAGAGGCCTTCGTTTCAGCCACAGACTGCGTGGTTTCAACCAATAGGTCCTGTCCCTGTCGTCTGAATGCTTAGAATATTCCCTCTCACTCTTACGGATGTTTCTCTAAACAACTCGGGAGTGTTTTGTCACTGTTAAACAGGATTATTAGGACTCCGATGAACTGCTTGATAGACACATCCAGCGTCTGGCTGCTGTCCTTATAACAGGAAGTTCCTGCCTGCAGTAACAGGAAATGGCCACGGTTCTGTAGCATGCCTGGGTTAAACTGTCCTTCCATCGGTAATCTCATTTTAGAAATGATATTTGGTGTGATCTAAAAGTGTCACTAATACCATCAGGTTGAGGTAAAAGTATTTAAAGCTGCATTCATTGATCTTTTTTGCCACTTGAGGGGCAGTGCAACGAGCTGAAAACACAACATTGATATAGTATGAGTTGAACATGTTGGCAAAAAGATTACACATCAGACAAAGAATATTTTCCTCCATTAAAATTGTATTTCTGACCACCACTCCAAGTTCAATTTTCCCTCTCTTTTTAACTCTGTTTAGGTTTCCGCCAACTCTTAAGGAAAATATGCTGCTAAATGCTCCTCTATGTTCACTAGCTAGTTGCTAACTTTGTGGGCAGGTAGCGTAGAGTGGGTCTATCAGAGTGCTTTCACTGAAAACAGCTGCCTGTTTTGGCTAAAAACGAGGCTGATGAGATCGGTGAGACTGAACCAAAACAGTAAAGTTGAGGGCCGGGAAACCAGAACAACGAGCTGACGGACCATAAAACACTGAAGGGAACTGCAGAGTTGGGTAATAATTCTCTCTGGGTTTACACGCAGTCATTTAATCCATTGTTGATGTAAAAATATTCCACAGTGCAGCTTTAAAGGTGTTAAACTCACCATGTGGAGAGTTTTGGAGCTCGCTGTACACTGTGTCTGTGCCTTTTCTCAGTGGGACTGTTAATGTAAAAAGCAACACATTAGCCTGCTTGAACATCAAAAGACAAAGTTTAGTAGATACTGTCTTGTTTGATTTATCATTAACAGAAATCTAAAAATAGTCACAGTCTCATTCTGTAACCGCCATTCCCGGCCCGTCGGGACCTTTAGCACAGGACCGTAACGAAGAAGGGGCCCGGTATCAGAAACCAGCCTGGCAATTAGCTCAACCCTTCCTGTTTATAAGCTATGCAATGGTTTTGGAAATCCCTGCAGTTACAGCAACCTGGAGATGTGTTAATTATGGGTAATTAGGCCTCTCCCAGGAAGTGTTGCTCTGTATTATCAACTAAAAAGGAATGTGGGCAAAGCAGAGAAAAATGGTTTTGGTGCGGAGGTTTGGAATTGAAGGAGCGAATGTGGAGAATGGTTAAAAAAATAGAGGGTCAAAAGATGATCAAAAGAATAGTTTGGAGGTTGAGAAACAAAAAAAAAAAGGTTTGGCTAGGAGATGGACTCAAAACAATATAATTTGTGTGTGTGAAGTGTTTACCTCTGGCAGGATCTACTGGCTGGGGGTGCACCACCTCAGTGTACTCCACATCAGGCTCACTGGACACCACACTGCTCTCCTCGTCATTGGCTGCATCCAAACACATGAACATAATTCTAAACATGCTAAACCCTTCTGCAGGACTTGTGTTGTCAAATTAATGAAGATGGGGTTTTTTTTATTTGTTTTTTATTTTGTGCGTTTGCCCTTGGCAGCCACCAAACACAACTGGTTTTTACACGAGAGATTATGTAACCCTCGAAAGAAGAAATGACACATTCTACTTCTTACAAATGGAAAGTTGAATTCATAAGCAATAAACTCAAACTTGGTCAATGTAATACACTCAGTGGTTTTGCTGCTAGCCTTACTAGCATCTTACCGTTGCTAATGTTAGCCAACCTTAGGTAGGTATTGCTGTGCATCTGTCATTATTTAAATAAGTTCACTGATTTTATGAATTCTCTACTTGTGCATTTTAGCATTTACCATTAGCTCAAATGTCAAGTGTTGCCCCACAGTGGCTGCTGTTCAGCAAAAGCTACATAGGCTCGATTTAAGCAAGAAATGTCAAAGCTGTAAGACATTTCCAGTAAAAGCATGAATATAATGGTACATATTACGAACCCAGCTCACCTGCTTCAGGTGGTCTCTTGCTCCACACACTGACTGCAGCTCTGTCCACCCTCACTGTGAAACACAGAAAGACAGATCATACGGCAGCGGCAAGACAGGTCGCAAGGCAGCTGCCAAACCCAGACCTTAAGTTGAAAAGTTTCTGCACCGATTAGAATAAAGAATCATACGTTATAAGGTAATAAACAGTAAAATCATACATTACAGAGCCACATGTATGAATGTCACCTGACATCAAAGTGCTGTGTGTTTGAGTAATTTGTAAAGGAACAATTCCACTTTTTGGGAAATACATTTACTCGCTTTCTCGCTCAGAGTTGTAGGCTATGAGAAGAACGATACCACCCTTTAGTCCGTCTGCTAAATATGATGCTACAGCCGCCAACCAGTTAGCTTAGCATAAAGACTGGAAACAGGGCGAAACAGCTAGCCTGTTTACCAAAAGGTAAACAAAATTGCCAATCTCTAAACTTAATACATGTTTTACCTTGCTTCTTTAATCCATAGAAAAAGTTCAAAAATGAAAAGTTGCAGTTTTACAGTGGGGTCATTTGTCATTTTGTCACTTTTTTTTCTTACTTTTGGAGAGATCCAAGCTAAAAGTTTACCCCCTTCCAGTCTTTATGCTAAGCTAAGCTAATCGTGTCCTGGGTGTAGATTCATACTTAGCCGTCCGACATGAGAGTGGTATCATTCTTTTCATCTAACTCTCGGCGAGAAAGTGAATAAGCGTTTTTCCCAAAATTTCAAACAATGTGTACATGGCCAAAAGTCAGATATCGAGATTATATACTGTTCTACAAGCAATAATAGAGATATGAGCGACACTTTTTGGGGCACATCTCGACAATTTGGCCTTCAGTGGGGGCTTTATTACTTAAAATAAAACCTTCATCTGGTACATACAGAAATCTTGCGCTGCCTTGTGCACAATAGGCTGTTGATTCAGCAGCAGCTGCACAATAAGTTCTGGCAAAAACAACTTCCCATTGCAACGTCCCAGATTGTAATGTAATCTCACACACAGTTCAACCAAGGCTTATGTGATTCATTTCCTCCACCTGCTGCATGCATTCAAACTAGCCTGGCCTGAAACAAAATAAGCCCCACCATCCCCAACGCCGCCAGTTTTATCAACATGACCCCCCCTCCCCCAAAACTGCTCTGTGCCAACATAGGAAGTTCCTTGCAGACTCCATTGTTTCGACTTTTCAAGGAAGTCTGTTGTGCGTTCCTTTTTAGGAAATGAGTCGACTTCATGTTATGTCAGTATTCTAGTCTTGGACCTGTGCTTAGGATGGTCGCACTATCCAGCACAAACTTCAAAGGAGGATTATTGCAGGCAAGATAATAATAAACATGTTCTTGGACTTTTTTGTGCAGTATAAAAGTTTCTAGCATACAAATTTAGCCTCAGGAACAATAGCTGGAGCAAAATGAATGGTACTGACACGCTTCTAAATAAACCAACGTCTTTATTCTACAAGTGTCTCTTCCAATCAGTCGAGGGATCAACCAAAAATATATACACACATTTCCTGTGATGGTGATTAAAAATGCATTTACAAATCAATCTGTCGCCAAACCCATTTAAACATGCACTTCAGACAAAGAGAGCAGTTGCAACAGTAAAGGACATGGAATCATACGGACAATGGCGAACGAGGAAACACAGGTCAAAGACAGTAATGTTAAGTATAAAATAAAAAGCCATCTAGATTGCAGGAGGAGGGGAGAGGGAGCAGCGGGTCCTGGTTTATATTTTTTCATGACACGCCCCTCCTTTTTAACTGAGAAAACTTATCAATTAAGAAAGTGTCCAGATTCGACGACACTTGGCATCCCAAAAAAAAGAATTGCTGCTCTCAAAGTCCTCTCTTAGAGCCTCCTTTTTTTTGAAAGTTTTTAAAAAATTGAATTGAAAAGTCCCGCCCATTGTGGGGCATCTCTACACTGTGGCTCGGATACTGTAGCTGCTCCTGTTGCTGATGTCAGCGGGAAGCGATGCCACGCTATCTCGCACCCCATACGTCACTCTCCCCTCCGAGCCATCATAGAGTGGCGCTGCGTCTGGAAGAAGATGATAATGAGCGCTCTAAGCAGTTTGCAACAATTGACAACCAATCCCATGTACTGTGACTGAACCTCTTAGGCAGCTACTTCCTGCATAACACAGCTTGTACCTCAAATAGTTTACTTCCTACAAGAACTGCATCCTAACAAGATCCTACTATTCCTGACGCTCCAATACATACTTAAACACACACACAATGTACATGCAAAACAAGTCAGAGACAGACGAAGACAATACACTCAAACAGACAGTGTGCATGCACATTAAATTGAACAGGATATTATCTACAACTGGAAAGAAGCATTGACAGTTACATAAACAAAGGTTGCCAGGTCACCACAACAGCCCTGCATGCATGTTAGATCATGGATCGTGAAAATGAATTGCTGTGGCTACAACAGGAAAAATGGTATGACGCAAGAGAAATGACTAATGGCTGATAAGATGATGACTAATGAGGACAGTCGGTGGTATACAGGAGAATAGTAAAACCAAGCTACCTGTGGCTGCCTTATAAACCTCTGTGTCGTGGGTTAGATCACTGTTAAAGAGTCATCTGATTTAGGGCTCGAAGGCTTTCTGAGAAACGGTGAAAATAAAGTCAACTCCGGCAGCAGTGAAGTCAAGGAAAAATCTACTAAATGCCAAAATGAACTAACGCATAAAAACTATATGCAATCAATTCGGATACAAGCTAATAATGCACGTCAATAACCATACTGGTGGTTTTGCATGTTGTAGCCTACAACCAACAACATTTTGTTTACATTCATAGTTTCTCACCAAAACACATTGTTTATATTATTGGGACCTAAGAAACGTGTTGAATGCATTTCCTTCCTCAATCGCAAAGTCATTTTTTTAAAAGCACGCTAGCTTGCAGTCTTCTTCTTCCCTGTGTTTTTCTTGGGATTAGCTACTTTTCTTGATACATTACTGCCACCTGTATATTAATAAAATAGTGTGAAACCATTGCCGGGAATGTGTCCCTCATGCCCCCATGAAGGTACAATGAGTCCTTGCGCATGTGCACGACATACAAACAAAAAATGTAAAAAAACAACAACAAAGAAACGTTGGTTTATACTGCCACTAATCGTCATCAATTACACAAGGTACCTTTGAGTTTGGGAGTTTTGAGACTCTTTTTATTTAATACATAACATACCTCTACTAATGAGTATACAGGGAATATTAGTATTAAGGTGCAGTTAATTATATTTTAATATCCAAGGAGAACCCTGCACCTCTAACATTATCTTCATGACTTGCACTAATGTGCACTAGTGCTGGACACTGCCATTGTACAGTGTAGATTTAATACACATTACACAATAATCATGGTCCTACTTTTAGTCTCTATTTTAATTTTTTCTGTTTAAGTTATTGTATAAAATGTTTTGTTATTGTATTTTGTTTCTCACCTACTTTACTTATTTAGTGATTTATGTGACTTGGCTGCTCTAACGCGACACTGCAATTTCTCTTAGGGATTAATAAATTACTAACATTTTCTAACTTAAAAGGAATGGTTTGACATTGTGGGAAAGAGGAAATTTGCCGTGTTAGATGAGAAGATCGATACCACTCTCTTGTGTGAACGCTAAATACGTAGCTGTAGTCAAGAGACAGGGGGGAAACAGGTAACAAAATTAACACATTATATCGCGTTCGTTTAATCCGTACAAAAAACTAAGGGGGGAAAAAAGTAAACTTGTGGTTTTAAGAAGGGTTAAGAAACTACTCTATTTATTGGCCAGGAGCAGTAACGTTCTGGAGTCTTAATCACCGAGAGGTGGACGGATAACCAATGGAGACCCCAACACAGCGAAATCGTTGAAGTCAGAGTCTTCTTGAACAAGCCAAACATGTTCATTAGCTCTCCATTTGGATAAGCAGTACCCAGTGGCGATGACGTGACAAAAAACAAATGCTCAGCATCGCCTGTCTCAAGCAAGTTTCAAGTCTTCGATAGTTGGTCTTCATATCACACTAGCAATTAACTAATATCTGGGAGGTAGGAAAACAATCTAAAAACTTTTATTGTAGAAACGTGCAAAACAACCAGTGTGGTACTTAAATCTGTAAATAAGATCTAACACTCACAGAGCCTCAGCCATCTAATTAAACTAGAGTATCACTAACTTCTACGGTATCTGTCACATTCAGAAGTAGTCGAGCCAACTCACACTGACAATTCAGCAGCTGCTTCTCTTTTACCTACAACAAGAGAGGAGAGGTGAGAAGAAGAGCAGAAGGAAGTAGGCAGAGGCAGGTTGGTTTTCATACATAGTTAGACATAAGAGGCCTGACTTGCTGGAGGACTGTAGGTCTCTCTACCTCTCTTGGACCTGAAGTACAGCACACACACCACCACCAACACCGACACCGCCAACAGACAGAAGCCCCCGATCACTGCTCTCTTCCACAACGCCAGGTGCACTATGGAGAGAGAGAGAGAGAGAGAAATACAGAGACACAGAAAGAAGGGGAAGTCAACGACAAACCAAAACACAAGGGGAAACAAGGGGAGCGGATAAGATTGGACAGGATGACAACGGTTGTTCAGGACAGAGAAAGGCAGAGAAGCAGACGAATAAAGGGCTGAAAGGATACAAAAAATCCCTGATTAGGCCCTCTCTCTGTAAATTCTGTGGGACTGACACCATAACTGGTTGTCTACAGCTGTAGTGTCAGAAACCTAGATTGTTAGCCTTTCTAGCGGCATGGCTCTAGGGATAGCAATGTCGAGCTGTAGGTGAGTTGGTTGGCTGGTTGGCCACTTTGGTCAAGACTGAAATATCTGCACAACTATTGGATTGCCATGAAATTTGGTATGCCCCTCAGGATGAAATGTGATCCCTTTGGTTAACTTTTCATCGAGCACCATAATCTGGTCAAAATGGTGGTTTGTCCAATACTTTGGTTTATACCTGAATACCTGAAAAACTAATGATATCCCTATCAGCCTCAGCTGCACTTTGAATTTAGTGCTAATTAGATAGACAGATAGATAGAAAAAGATAGTTAGATAATTTATCCCCAGCGGGAAATTTGCTCTTCACAGCAGCAACACATGAACAAACCACTCGGTACAAAGAATAGTGCAAAAATCAATGACAAAGACAAGTTAAACAGTTATGAAAAATGTCATTTTACAGTCCAAAATGTAAATGTTAGCAAGCCAATACGCATAATTAAGATGGTGAACATGCTAAACATTATACCTCAGCAGGTTAGCATTGTCACTGTGCTCTTGTTAGCATTTAGCCATTTAGCCTTTAGTACAGCCCAGAGGGTAAAGCCTTACAGAGCTGCTAGTGGTTGTAAAGTCTTGTTTTAAAGGTGCTATTGATAACGTTGTTAACATCCAGCCACTAGATGACGCACTCCCCCGTTACACTCCATTCCAGTGGTCGCCAGTTCGTTGCGCCAGCTGCATATTTCATGGTCGAGTGGAGTGAAACTCAGAATCATATCAAGTGTTGAATCTTTTGTGATAAATTAATGAATTCATTTTGCAACATATAGCTATACGTTAGCTCTAGATTTAGGTTACTTTGGGCGGTGGTGTTTCATGTAACGTTATCTATAGTAATTTTAGGATATGACTAGCTAGCTTTAGGTAAGCCCTTTTTCCCCCATCATTTAATAATTACAGGGGCCCTACTTTGCAACCAAAAATTTAATTTCAATCATCCTTACAGTATAAGACATTAGGTAATTATTTACATCTTAATCCAATCAAAGAGTACAGTACATTGTAGGGATGCTATTAAAACCCACAGCCCTCGACATTAGACAGACAGCTACAGTAAAAGTTGACGTTAGCTTGCGTTAGTGTTAGCGTGGTGTTGACCTAACATTAGTCGAAGTGTTTTCTTGCTGAAAACAAATCTCATAGTGGGTTATAAAAACAGCTGAGCGCCACACAGCAAAATAGCTACAGGGAGAAAGGACGACTGTATGATTATCCGTAGTTTCAGATTTTTATATTAACGTGAGTTCTGTAGCTGTTGAGCTCAACGCAGCTGGCTACATGGCTAGTTAGCCACAAGTACCTTAGCGAAGTGTCTCAAAATAGGACTAACATTAGACTGCTAAATGAGATGACACCCTCACTAACAGTCTCGTTTTCGGTCTAAACTGCATAATGAGCAGATTTACAGTAACTTTAATTTACCTTCGACAAGACACATATATTGGGAAATATAATGGTATCATACGTCAACTCCGTTTTTAAAGAGCGACCGTCTTTTCATAAACCAGTTTGTCAGCGGGCCATCGGTTATGTCGCAACCTGGCCCACTTCTAAATCCCCTCTGATACGCCTCTTCGATACAATGTTACATTGTTTTAGGGAACTATAATGTTAGGTAACTGAAGGGACCATTAAGAATGCTAACGCAGCTCCTCAGGGATTGAAGCTGTTCTTTTTCTAATTTTGACAATCTAACCGGTGACAACACATTAGTTAAGGTTTTAAGGACTATGGCTGTCGGTAGTTACTGTTTATTTGTTTAAATATGCAGAACTGTAATTTTGTTGTTGGGAAGATTAAGCTAAGATAGTTAATATGTGCTAACGTCAGCGTCCGTTTTTTTCCACACTAACAGTCAACTATACCACGTGACGCCAACATCGTTATACCATTGGCTCACAAGCCCTGTTAGAAGCAGGAACCAAATGTCAGACATCTCACACAGAGATAAACAAAACATTCCTTTTGGACCCTTCAACATTTTTAAAATGATTAATCCACAATCATAACATTTTATTTTTTAGGAAAAGTGATACTTTTACTCTGCACCTTTCTAAAAGCTCTGTGGATGTTTGTCAAAATGTTTTATATTCATCTACATTAAAATGTTATCAATATAAGCTTTATTCTATGCTTCAAGATACTTTGGAAATGCAATACTACATCACAGTACTACTTTTTCTAAATTCTGTCTGTAAAATGAAAAGGACGAACATTGCAGTAGAAAGTACTGGACGTCTTGGTAAGTTTTGAGATTGGTGTGAGTCAGAGCTGAGATACATGCACACACAGTCTGTGCTTGTTGTTAGCTAGCTGTAACATCTGAGCAGTTAGTGCATTGGCTGCTCGCGGGGAATAAAGACAAACTGCAAGAAGAAAGTGAGCGATTACAAAGTAACTCCATACCACATATTGAATGGAGAAAAAGCATTGCTGAACTGACCTCTATAGGTTGAAAGGGAGCCTGTTAAACCTTACTATGCACTGGCTGTACTACATCACAGCTGCACAGGATGGTGGAAAAGTACCGAATAGTTAGAAGTGCAAGCAAGATTGTGCGTAAAGTAAAATTTGGCTTTGTACTTAATCTGAGGAAACCTTAAAACCTAAATTTCTCTCACTGGATTATTAGTTTCTGTTTTGTGTACATACAGAATGAGAATGCATATCCGAGAAGTCAAAAAGTCAGAGGTCAGGGTCAATCACAGAACAGCAGGTCTGGAGTAGGTGAGGTCCCTACTGAGTGTGAATATTCATCAGTCTCACCCTCTATGTTGACGGGGTCACTGCGGATCACGTTGTTGGCATGGTTGACAGCCTCGCAGTAGTACCTGCCGCTGTGTTCTTTGGACAGCGAGTGGATCTTGTAGGAATTGCTGTCCGTGTTGGAGGTGGTGGTATGCAGTGGCTGTTCAGTGCCTACGCGGTACCACTTAAAGGTGACCGGCGGTGTGCCATTAATACCACAAATGAGTAAGAGTTCAACCTCCTCAAAGATTTCTGGTAAGTTGGGGATGACGGTCAGTCTTGGGTGTGTCAGAGGCTCTGGGAGAGGAAAAGGGGTTGGAAAAGAGGTGAGATTAGTCAACACTGTCTCAATTATAAACTGAGGTTTTATTGTGTCATTAAAATATAACAACAATATATTTCTTTAAAATTGTTTGACATTTGTTTTCTTACATAGAGTTAGATGAGAAGATCAATACCACACTCATGTTGAAGCTACCACAAGCAACCTGTTCTTAGCTTAGCTTAGCATTAAGACTGGAAACAGGATGAATCAGCTAGCGCGGGTCTGTAAAGCTCAATAATGAAAACAGGTGTAAAAACGACAATTCACCATTTCACAGGGAGTTACTGTATGTTTCGGAATATTCCTCTGCTATTAGTCCAAAACGTAACCCCTCGTAAAACAGCAATTATCGTTTTTACACTTCTTTTTCTGTAGAAATTAAACAAACTGGTGTTGCTTAGTGAGCTTTAGAGGTTCTGGGAGGTGGATTTTGTTACCATTGGACAGAGCCAGGCTGGCTGTTTCCCCGTTTCCAGTCTTTATGGTAAGCTGAGCTAACTGGTTGCTTAAAATTTCCCAGACAGACATGAGAGTGATTTCAGTCTTCTCATTAAACTCTTGGTTAGACAGCCAATAAGCGCATTTCCCAAAATGTCGAACGTTTCCTTTAAAGCTAGGGTAGGTAACTTTGGAGAAATTAGCAAGAGACAGCTAAATTTTGAAAGTATCCCAAAAGTACAAAAAAATCCCACCCCTCCCCTTTCGGGCTGAATGAAATGACTGGATGGGCTTATTACAGGCCTGCAACAACCGCAGTTAATGGATTTTTTTCTTTCCCCCCCAGAGCATTTGATTTATGGATTGCAGTGTGGATGTAAAGAGAATTTCAACAAATATAAGAAAAAAATGCTTCTGAAATACATTACCTACCTTAGCTTTAAGTCAGAGTTATATTGTAAAGTGTTACAAGAGAACTCTCAAAAATAATGTTTCTGAATTTGTGATGTGCCCAAACCAACATAGTGGGAACGTGTTTTGCATTTATTTATAAAATTATGTAATAAAATTATGTTGTCAATAAATGGGTTTCAAGGTTCAGTCTTGACCTTGGAAACCGTAGCTGGCAAAAACAGTTCCATGACAACTGGGCAAACTCCATCTACTGAGGATCATGTAACATTATCAACTGTAAAGCACCAGAAAAGCAACTAAATGGACACTGAAGTGAGATTGTTGGATCAACTGCTGTTTCAGGGGTTTTTATAGTGGTAAGAAAAATGAAAATGTAGGCATTCACAGTTCCATGACAACCGGACATACACCATCTGCTGAGGCAGGTCATGTATTATGATTGAAAAGCTACTAAATTGCCCTTGAGGTGAAACAGTTTTGTCAATAGCTGCTTTTTTCAGAGTTATATCCCCTTTTATTATGATGATATGGCTCTGCAGTGGCTCATCAAAACATGTGGTAATCTACTGATTGATCTGGATTTATTGAGCAGTGTTGATGAGGCAAATTGATACAATACTATTCACTCAAAACGGATAAACATGCTTGTTTTGAATATTTACCTATGACAGGAGCGTTGAGGCTTTCGCTGGGAGGGACTTCCTTGTGACTATTCTTTGCCTTGCACCTGTACTTGCCTATTTCATTAGGCTTGGTGATGGTGACTGTGAAGAGAGCCCTATCTAAGAACTGCTTGACGCTGGTTGTGCCCAGTGGGTCGTCATCCCTTAGCAGAGTGTAGTTTATCGGCAGGCTGCCTGTGTCTGACTGACAGAGGATCTTGAAGGGCTGTCCAAGGATTGCCCTGCCAACCACCGAGATATTTGGAGTGGAGACAGCAACTGAAGAGGAGAAAGATAAAAATAAAATACTCTGACTCCCTGTGGACAAATTCTGTGAAGCAAAAGCGAAACCCCTGTACATGGAATACATAACCTAGCTGGCTTTATGCTTTTTGTCATTCAGACATAGGGGTTACCTATGTAAATGCTCCTTACGGTTTAATTCAGTTACGGTTAACAGAAAGAACCACAATACTGGCACGATATTTGGCACCTAGAGCAAGAGGAGAACAGCGTTGAGTTAAAAACTACAGTAATATAAAGGAATACGAGTGTTTTGAATCCAATTTTAAAACGTATTTGGCCTTCGAAGCCTTAATTATTGACCAGCGTGAGTGTGAGGAATACAGTAAACAACCCAATTCTCTCACAATGAATCCCCTAAAAACATTTTCTCATTAATGTCATAATTTCATATTTTTAGATAGCAAATTCTGCTGCCTATGTTATAATGTCCGACAAGATGAAAGAATTATAAACTGTTAACTTGCCACTTAAACCTGCAGTAACACAACCAGTTGTTATGGAGCAACATTAACAACATTAATTTGGGGTTGTTTTAGCCACCCGGTCAATATTCACACTTCTTTAAGCGCTGTTTTTGCTCTTTACGAACTTTGATGGAAATAGAGTATCTGGCCCTTAGATGCTCCCCTAACTTGTCATTCGTTTGGTGCTGAGCAGATAGTGTACAGTGGAGTTTTTGTGCTTTTTCTGATGAAAACAGCTGCCTGCTGCGACCCAAAACAATGTAATGAGAGCGGTGAGAGTGAACCAAAACAGTAAAGTTTGGCCAGAATTCAAAAGAATGAAAGTTTTTACAGGGGCTAAAATGCTCAATAGTACTGAGGGGAGCTTTCACATTACACAATGTCATTTGAGCCATTGCTAATATATAAATACTGATTAAATCTGATGAAGAATGTCAAAAGTATTTGACAGAAGTTTGACATTCTGGGAAAAAGGCATCAAGTAAACTTACCTTTGGGACGAACAGTGAGGGTTTCACTGTGTTTCTTGATGCCGTGGGCTTCAGCTATACAGGTATAGTTGAAATCATACTGCAGGGCCTTGCCAGAAAATACTCCAATGTCCTTCGGGATCAGTGGGCTTTCGGGTAGATCAAGAGTGTAAGTCAACTCCTCCACTCTGAGTCTTTCAGAGGCATAGCTCTTACTTTTGCAGGTTAGTGTCATAGATTCCTTTTGAAAGACTTCAGCAGGAGACATGGTGAGAGTGGGTACTGAAAACAGCTCTGTGGATAGATTTAAAAAAACAACGCAAGTCACCATCTGCAATGATATCACGTTTGTGAACCCCAAAACTGGCAAAATGTAGTCAAATATTATCAGACAAGTCAATAACAAAAATGATCTCTCAATAATACGGGTAATTATTATATTATACGGGGGCTAGAAAACGCATTGTTACAAAATTAGCGATCAGCTCTGGGTTTTGCTGAGTTGAGCAGAAGATTGTTCTCTGTGCACCACTCTGCAAGATTGTTGATTTCCTCCCGATATGAAGTCTCATCGTTGTGTGACATCCTGCCAATGATGGTGGTGTCCTCCGCAAACTTCACATCAGAGTTGTCTCCATGTCGGGGGCTGCAATCATGGGCGTGAACAGGAGGGGGCTGGGCACACAGGCCTTGGGAGCTCCAGTGTTGAACACTAGAGTGGAGGATGTGTGACCGCCAATCTGAACTGTCTGTGGTCTGCTTGTGAGGAAGTCCAATAGCCAATTACAGAGTGTGGTGCTCAAGCCCACAGGGCTGGGTTTTCCAATCAGGGGAAGACTGTGTTGAATGCTGAGCTAAAATCAACAAAGGTGTTTTTGTTCGCAAGGTGTGTGAAGACTTATTGGAGGCCAGTGGAGATGGCATCCTCTGTGGATCTGTGAGGGTCCAGGCTGGCTTTGTATAAAATGCACTAAAAAAACCAACCTATTAGATGTTGAAGGTAAAGTATAAAGGTCAATACATTGAACTAACAATATTATTTATTGATTGTTTTCAGTTATATTTTTGACTGGTTTAATAACCTATTACCACATGTTGTCAGTTTTGGGGCCTCCATAAGAATATAATTAATGCAGACAATCATCAGTACTTTTAAGATGAAAAACATAGCAATTGTTAGAACACAGGTTTATATGTATAGTGTGCACATACGTCATCATTCCTTTGTCCACTCACCAGTCACTGAAACGGCCTTTTTGGCGATTTTCACTACATTTCCTATCTCTAATCTGCACTCAAACTCCCCAAGGTCCTTTGCCACTGCGACCATGCTGATGTTCACTTTGGTGTCTCCTCTGCTGAGAAGCTTGGCCCCCTGGGTCAGGTCGAGTTGCATACTTTTAAAGCTGTGCAGAGAGTTGTTGATGGTGCACAAGATGTTGAGTTGGTCTCCTTCATAAATCTTGTGCTGAGGGAAAATCTCCAAAACTGGTGCGACTGAAAGCCCTAAGGAGACAAAATCAATGAAGAAACCCTGAGATCGGTCCAATGCTTTGAAAAGTGGTGACATTTCAAAATGCTACTTACCTTTGACTGAAACAGTGACGTTGTTGCTTTTCTCAGACTTGAAGGAGTCTGGCATAATGAGGACCGTATAGGCACAGTGAATTTTGTGGATTCCAACGCTGTTAATGTGAAACTTTCCCTCTGCATGGTCGGAGCTGACTTGCCTTGACAGGATCTCTTCGGAGTCATCATAGAAGTAGAAGAAAATGGAGCCCGTCTCGCCGGGTGCTGTACACCTGGCCGTTAGCTCCTCCCCTTCCCTGACCACGCCGTTGTTAAGTTGGAGAACTGGTTTTGACAGGCCTGGAAACCCAAAATGCAAGAAATGTGCTCAGATTTAAGGCCGACAGAGCTTGAAAAATCGAACTAATTGGAAATTAAACAGCACTATCTTCTGCCAACAAATCATTCCCATCGCTTACATTTTTTGATGATTTTATATCTATGGGATTTATTATGGCCGAAAAATGCCAATTGTCTCATGGCAAAAATCTCAGAGAGCTCAGTTATTCCGCCACCAGATTCCATTAAAATGTTAGACACTTTTAGGAGTACCCTGCCAACAGGTGTTTAACTTACACATTTTAAAAACCTGTACTGATATCTTTTAAAATTACTCACAATTCCAGCCTATTAACTTTACCGGAAGATATTCAAATTAACCTGAACTTCTCAGACCAGGACAGATATTATTGTATCCACAAACACAATCAAACCTGTTACTGTGAGTTTCTTGGCTTTGCTGGTCATCTCTTTGCCTGGAATGTTTATTTGGCACGTATATTTGCCGTTGTTGGAGACTCTGGCCTCAGGCAGAGGGTACAGAAGATCCTCACAGGTGCTGGAATTCTTTGTGTAGATTTTGTTGCCGTCCTTGTATATAGTGTATACACAACTCAGTGGCCCCGGCCCCTGGCTGGCAATGTCGGCCTTGCATGTCAGAGTCACATTGGTGTCCCGAGTCACATCAGTGCTGGGCTCGATGGACAGGGTGATGTCTTTTAACGTGAAAGCTAGGGATTAAATACAGAAAAATTATTTAAACTTAATCTACGAGCTAATCTACTGCTCTGAGCAGGTGGGCAGGTGAGCTTTTACACTCGACCTTTAGACCATTTTTACAATGGTTTTGCTTCATTGTGAGTTCCTAATCAATTGATACAGTAATTTGCCCACTGTGCTTTTTTAATGTATGTTAATTCTATATATTTTCACAAAGGTAAAATACACCCTCATCTTTTAACTACTTGGTTTTAAAGTCTTGCATTGACTGGGATGCATTCATGTATTTTCCTGCAGAGAGCGGCTCACTTTGTATGGACATCCTAGACTAGTGAGGTGAAACATTCATTTTGCATGATTCATTTATTTTTCAAAAGTACAAATTGGTCCTTGTATAAGGAAAAATGGTCTGTTGATATTTAGTACAAAACCAGATTCCAAACATATTGTCTCATGAAGAAAAAGGTGTAGAACCTTATGTGGAGTAGAATTTGATTAAAAGTAAAAAGATGTGTGTAGAAACGGGCAGGTTTTAGGGTTTCCTTGAGGAAAAAAGACTTGTTTGTTATGTGACTTGGGTGAGACTGAAGACAAATTCCATCTTATTTTATTTAACGAACAGTTCGACATTTTTGACACACGCTTATTAGCTTTATTGCTGGGAGTTAGAATGGAAGTTTAATACCACTCGCGTGTCTGTGTGTTAACTATGGAGCTAACTATGGAGCTAACCATAGTGGATTAGCTGAGGTTAGCATAAAGAGAATTCAGAATTCAACTCTCCTCTCAGGGCCGGATCACTTGCCCAGGGGGACAGGACATCTAAGGGGCCCTGGGCACTGTCAAATATTATGTTAGATCACGTTATAAACACAGTCCTCACTTTCCTAATTATATTCAGATTTTTGCAACCCGTTCGATCAAAATATTACGTTAAATCACGTCAAAAACAGTGTCTGTAGCGTCCTGTCACGTCGAATCACGTGACTTGACGTGCTGAAATTTCATTTGCGTAGTTCACATTACCACTTTACAATATTTCAATAACATAATTTATTTTGTAGCCTAATATATTATAAGTTAAATGTAGAGTGTAAGACATGTAAAAAAGACAAGAGGCTAACAAAGTCAAGATCAATATTTGTGTAGCGTGCCTGACACGTTATTTTAACAGACTAACACGTCACGTCTCCGGCATAGACTAGTGTTTGAAATAGCATATATGCATCAGTTATATTCTCAATTTAATTTACAGAGCAATCCCTGCAAAGTGTTTAGGTTAACTAT
This sequence comes from Coreoperca whiteheadi, assembly GCA_011952105.1. Classification (NCBI taxonomy): domain Eukaryota; kingdom Metazoa; phylum Chordata; class Actinopteri; order Centrarchiformes; family Sinipercidae; genus Coreoperca; species Coreoperca whiteheadi. The sequence continues at coordinate 28,172,765 of CM022472.1, read as the reverse complement.
AGAAGAGATTAGTGTCTCACACTCGCAAGACTCGCAACGGGGGCCGTGGCATCACAATGGAGAGCAACCATCGTGATGTCGATCAGCCATCACCGTGCATCGGCACAACCCTAGTAGCCACCAAGTTCTGTGAAAGATGAATTGTAAAAAGTTCTGTTAAACATTTGTGCATCTGTTCTGTCTCTTGAATGCACTTCATGCTGAGGCTATTACATACATCTTCCCTGAGCCATGCAGAAGGTACAGATGTTGGTACAGATGTAGCCTATATGCTCCTGGTGATAGCAACTTTGCAATTGTTGCTTTGGGGCAGGGCAGGAGGGGGGCTTGAGTCTTGTTGCCCAGGGCACAGGAAATTGTTAATCCGGCCCTGTCTCCTCTCTGTCAAACCAAAATTTGTCGTTGAATTTTAGATACGTGTACAGGTTTAACAAAGGAGAAACAACATGTTAATTAACAAGCGTTGGAGGTGCTAGTAGGTGGGTTTTTGAGCTTTGGACCAAGCCAAGATTGCAGTTTACTACTGTTTCCAGTTTTTATGCTAAGCTAAGCTAATTGACCCCTGGCTCTGGCTTGATATTTACCATACAGATATGAGAGTTGTATCGATCTTCTTAACCAACTCTTGGCATTTAACAAAATGTTGAGAGCTATAACTTTTAGTAATATGTCCGCGATCTCCGATGGTCTTCTTCTGGTTGAATGATTACGAAAAATACATTTGTAGAGCCTGAGATAGGAGACAAAGTTCTTTGTTTGCATCGTAATGTAAGATTTTAAATAACTAGTATTATATACGCCTAAATGTTTTCTTTTATTTTTTCTCTATTATTCTTTGTACTCTACATTTATTTATACACATTTACTTAACAGATACATATTTATCATACATTTTTGCTCTTTTTCTATTTAATCTTTTATGTCGTATGGGTAACATGGAGTTATAAGATGATTTCCTGCTTGTGGTTTTCCACACCAGTCACAGTTTGCATAGACGTGAATTGAATAGAATAGAATTTCCTATAAATCACTTCCCATTCCTATTCAAATCAACACACCTGAACGGTCATGTTGCTGGCATATTTGAAATGACTACCGCTGAAATTTCTATTACAGTTGCCATAAAAATGAGCATGAGCATGAGCATGGCACTCAGGAAGCTAATGTGTTACCATGGAATTTCATCATACTGTCTGGCTATGAGACTCACACAAGAAACTAAGCTAAATGCATGACTATAAAATGTAATGCCAGACTGAACTAGATAAGGAAGGGCACCATCTTCTATATCAGCTGGGCCTGATGGAACCAGCTTTGATGCTTTTTTGGTCTTATATGCTACTTGTTTGGAGATTAGAGAAAAATAGTCATTGGTAGGCTGAGGGTTTGGCATCCTAGAACTGCCTCACTGTTGGGCTTGACATCAATGGGCCAAAGTGATCACTGATCTTACTGGTATGAAATGGCCTGTTTAGCTGTCAGAGACAAGAAAGGTCAGTCAGACCTGTTCTCATTTTACATAACAGCTATAGAAATGTTGTGTTGCTGACATGATATAAGGTTTGTTCTTTAATTTCTGGATCCAGCCTCATGAATCGCTCATTTCCTTTTTCTGACAAAACTTTCTCAACCAAGTCACTTGGACCCTGGTTCACTTTAAAATGAACTTGAATTCATTCCCTATACATCAATCATGGTTTACTTTCAGGACGCTTTTTAATTCTCAGCCTCATTCTTAGGATTGATTACAGCAGCCGACCTGCATCATTCACATGTGAACGCTTTGATAATCACCTGAACCGATCTCATGTGGTTCACAGGCACAAACAGGTGGAAACTAATAAATGATTCAGAGGGGGTATTTGACGTCAGGATCACAAACGCAGAAATGACTGTCTGAGACTAAAGGAACACCATTTTGTCTTTTAGGAAACACTTATAAGTAGCTTTTAAAAGGGACAACAGTTAAGTTTTCCACAGGGTAACCAGAGACAGAAAGCATCTGTACACGTACATCAGGCCTCCCCACCACATATGGTCAAGTAGCAGGGAGAACAGGCTGCTGTTATAACTCAGAGTGGGGTGTTGTGGGGCAGTAAACAAACTCGGAGAGCAAGAAAAGAAAAATGGCAGGAAAAGCACTTTGTTAGACGAACAAGCCACTTGGGGGACCTTTCACTGTTTCAGAGCTTGCTGTATCTGGACCATACCCAGCATCATTCAACAGGACCTGGCAGGGCTGATGATGAGAAAAATCCGCCATGCAGGGCAGACATGGGCCCTTGATGCAGCGTGAGTCACGGCAGGTGCAAGCTGAGCCAGTGGTGGAAAGTAACTAAATCCATTTACTATTATTGTAATGATTTCAATTATTATTTCAATTAAGTACTGTACTTAAGTACAATTTTGAGGTACTTTACTTGAGTATTTCAATTTTATGCTACAATCTACATCTTCTCCATTACATTTCAGAGGGAAATATTGAACTTATAACTCCACTACATTTATCTGACAGCTATAATTACCTTTCAGATTTAGATTTTTACATTAAAATCCATTTGATAAGCTTATAAAATACATTAGTAAAGATTAAACCAGTTGTTCCCAGCCCTTTTTAGCTTCGGAAAACGCAGTGTCAATGAGTTATCAGTTCTACCAAAAAGAGATATCCCCTCTAAACTTCTCAGATGGTTTCATTGAAATAACTGTTCGAGGCCCAAAGAGGTAAAATTATCCAATATTTTATGAAAGAGCTGATAATTTCTTTTCTTTTTGTCTTCTTTCCTGTCCCATTAATCATTTCCAGACCCCTTATATTTAACTTGTGCAGTACATACCCTATGGGGAGTGCAAGATCAATCTGAGGGATTGCAAGGTAAGCAACAGGATAGAAAATAAAAATAAAAATCAGCTACACATATTAGGTATATTTTTACTGTTTTTCTCTTATCCTTGCACTTTTTGTAAAATGTAAAAAAAAAACCTCTTGATTTCTCCAAGGTTTCATATTTCGATTGAGTTCTCTGTCTTCAAATTGAATGTCCCATATATTGTGCCTATGTTTTATGTCTTGCTTTTGTCTTTTATTAAGAAGCACTCTGTGACATGTGATCTAAAAAGGTGTCTTATACAGTAAATAAACTTTACTTCTTTACCTCAGTACTTTTTTAAATATAGCTAGAAAAGTCAGTTTCATATACTAAATGGTAATAATATTCCATTGTTATTACAATTTAAGTTACAAGTTAAGTTGATTTATTTTTTTTCCCAGTCAAATATTGGATAGTTCACCTCTTCAGGCCACAAAAAAAAACAACATTCAAATGGAACAAGCTACACAATCAAAATCAGCTTGGACAATGCCTCCATCTCTACTACAACTGATCCGGACTGACTCAAACCTTCCATCCCCAACCTCCACAGTCAAGAAGACAGGGAGGCGTGTGACACTGCTCACCAACATGTTCCCATCGCTTAACACCAACAAACACCAACGATCAGAAAGCTCTGATAACAAAGAGAACTGTTCCCACTGACTGACCATGTGTCTCTCTTGGGGTGTGTTCCAACTCTGTAATGCAATGATGCTCCATAAACACTGGGCCTTTTTTAAAACTCCACCTTCTGCTCCAACCAATGACAATTCTGAGAAAGATATTCAGTGAATTGTCTCTACGTAAAGACAAATCTAATGCCGAATTTAGTGTCTCTATTTCATCTTTGATTATACTTACATGGCTCTGCGTTCACCACTTTCCCTGGATGGAAGCAAGATAAGAAAGTAAAGCACCAGGTTAGAGACAAATCAATCAACCACCTCCGCAAAAAAGAAATATCCAAATTGTTCCTAAAGAAGGAGATAAAAGGTCAGCCGTCTTACAGCTGGACAGGAGCATGGAGGTGAGCAGTAGTAGGAGGCCCATCCTGTCTGTGGGACAACGCTGCTGGCTGTCCTGGGGGTTAACAAACTTGTGACTAGACTGGCTGACCGTGTGTGTGGGGCAGATCTTATTCTGGTGGGCGGGAGCGGACACTAAGGTGGTGCACTACCTCAGCCACTCAGTGGTCAGCCAGCGGTGGCGGTTATCAACCCGAGCAGCCGTCAGCTTGGCTTAATTTGCCAGGAAGTGAGTGTTGTTTCCTCAGGATGTTCCTACCGCCCGATTCTTTGCTGTTGTGGAATGTTCTCCTCTGGTCTCCTTCATGTATGTGTGTGAAATGGTAGTCACAATAATGTTGTATTGCTTGGGAAGCAGCAGTCGGGACTTTGACCTTGGCTGGCAGGGCCGATGCAGGTAGAGAGAACAAGACAGGGACAACATTCTTTGTGTGGCAAAGCACATTTCCTGAAGTGAGGATAATAGCTTAGCTCAGCTACTGAAAACAGTTTTCACTGACATAAATCTCAGCCTGGCTCTTCCAGGACACATGTAGGTGGAACCATTTTCACTGGTACACATACTTTCCATCATCACCCAAGCGTACAATTGGTGAACTACTGTGGACAGTCCGTTTTGACTTCAGTGGTTGGTCATTGACTTGATCCAATCCAAAATGTAAATCGAATAATATGATGATCCCTACTAGAACAAAGTGTTCAGTATTAAATAAATAAATAAATAAATATCAATGTGGAGGTGGGCTTGGTTTGCAGTCAGCTGCAGGGAGAGAGAGAGGTGGGAGAGTGGCTCAGGTGAGCAGTGCCAGGGAGAGCTAATTGGCAGAGTTAAATGTTTTGTGTTCATTGACAGGAGAAGGTCTGTGCAATGCAACCGCAGGGGGGCACAAGCCAGTGTCTTCATGTGCCAGTCCCAAGTCTGGATAAATGCAGAGGGTTGTGTCAGGAAGGGCATCCGACGTAAAACACATGCCAAACTAAAAATGTGAATCATGACAATGACTTCCATACCGGATCGGTCGGGGCCCGGGTTAACAACGACCGCCACCGGTGCTGTTGACCTACAGGGTACCGGTGGAAACTGGACTACTGTTGGTCGAAGACAAAGAAGGAGAGGAGGAAGGTGTGTTCGTAGACAGAGAGAGAAGAGGAAAGCTAAGAATGTAGGACTGACAGTAGGGACTTTGAACGTTGGGACTATGACAGGAAAGGCTAGAGAGTTGATTGACATGATGCAGAGAAGGAAGGTGGACATACTGTGTGTCCAGGAGACCAGGTGGAAAGGTAGCAAGGCTAGAAGCTTAGGAGCAGGGTTCCAGTTGTTCTACCATGGGTCGGATAGGAAGAGAAACGGAGTAGGAGTTATCCTGAAAGAGGAGTTTGTGAGGAATGTTCTTGAGGTGAAAAGAGTGTCAGACAGGTTGATGAGCCTGAAGCTGGAAATTGAAGGGGTGATGTTCAATGTTGTGAGTGGTTATGCCCCACAGGTAGGATGTGAGTTAGAAGAGAAGGAGAAATTCTGGAGTGAGTTAGATGAAGTGATGCAGGGCATCCCCAGAGGTGAGAGAGTGGTGATTGGTGCAGATTTCAACGGGCATGTAGGTGAAGGGAAAAGAGGTGATGAGAATGTGATGGGCAGGTTTGGTCTTCAGGACAGGAACGCAGAAGGACAGATGGTGGTAGACTTTGCAAAGAGGATGGAAATGGCTGCAGTGAACACTTTCTCCCAGAAGAGGCAGGAACATAGGGTGACATATAAGAGCGGAGGGAGGAGCACTCAGGTGGACTACATCTTGTGTAGACGTTGTAATCTGAAAGAGACCAGTGACTGTAAAGTAGTGGTAGGGGAGAGTGTAGCCAGACAACACAGGATGCTAGTGTGTAAAATGACTCTGGTGGTGAGGAAGATGAAGAGGACAAAGGCAGAGCAGAGGACGAAGTGGTGGAAGTTGAAAAAGGAAGAATGTCGTGTAGTTTTCAGGGGGGAGCTGAGACAGACTCTGGGTGGTCAGGAAGTGCTCCCAGATGACTGGACCACTACAGCTAATGTGATCAGGGAGACCGGTAGGAGGGTACTCGGTATGTCATCTGGAAAGAGGAAAGTGGACAAGGAGACTTGGTGGTGGAACCAGGACGTTCAGGAGTGTATACAGAGAAAGAGGTTAGTAAAGAAGAAGTGGGACAC